>JADRCD010225359.1:0-21350 GCA_019843815.1 Montemys delectorum | reverse complement strand
TGTGTGTTCTTTTGTGATTGGGTTACTTCACTCATGATGATATTCTCCAAATCCATCTATTTCCCTAAGAATTTCATAAATTCATTGTTTTTAATAGCTGAGTAGTACTCCATTGTGTAGATGTACCATAATTTCTGTATCCATTCCTCTGTTGAGGGACATCTGGGTTGTTTCCAGTTTCTGGCTATTATAAATAAGGCTGCTATGAACATGGTGGAGCATGTGTCCTTATTACATGATGGAGCATCTTCTGGGTATATGCCCAGGAGTGGTATAGCTGGATCCTTTGGTAGAACTATGTTCAATTTCCGGAGGAACTGCCACACTGATTTCCAGAGTGGTTGTACCAGTGTGCAATCCCACCAGCAGTGAAGTAGTGTTCCTCTTTCTCCACAACCTCTCCAGCATCGATGCATATATATTTGTAAGCATATGTGAATATACATGTGTGTGTGCATGTGTGCACATGCACACACACATGCAAATAAAAAAATAAGTCTTAAAAAACAAATGGAGCTGGGTGATGGTGGTGCACACCTTTAATCTCAGCATTTGGGAGGCAGAGGCAGTTGGATATCTGAGATCCAGGGCGGCCTGGTCTATAAAACAAGTTCCAGGTCAGCTAAAACTACTCAGATAAACCCTGTCTCAAACAAAACAAAGAAAGCAACTACGGTTTTCCCTTTGTGCTCCACGATGAGCTAGTCAGCCTTGACCTTGACCTGTGATGGTCAGCTTGACCTTCTGAACCTCTTTCCCTTACTCTGACCTCTGTTTCCTCAAATTTCTCACTGGTCATGCTGGTAGAACTGGTCTCACTGGTCATCACTGGCGGTTTCATGGAACTCCCAGACTTCATACAGGACTAATAAGCCAGTCCTAAAGCAAACAACAGCTGAACACATGTCCCATCACCCCTCGCTCTCTAGAAACCTGAGGAAAGGTACACTACATTTGCTATTGTTTAAAGGCGTGTTCATTGATCCCTAACAGAGATCAACAAGGAGAAGGGAAGGGTGCTTCTGATCATCTTCAGATTTTCCAGGACTTGAAGTGAGAACCCAGTTTACTGCACAATTAGTCTTATTTCTTTTTGGAACTGGTAGTTGCTGAGAATGCCAAGGAAAACTGCTAACAGAATCCTGGCTTAATGAGGTCCATTATAGCAATAATTTGTTTTTAAGTGAAGCATCTTATGTGCTAACTGCCTAGAATTGTCCCCGGAAAACATGGATGGAGCCATCCCAATTACTATCATTACCTTGGTTACCCTCTAGCTTCTCAATGAGACATAATATCGCCCCATTCTCTTGAACAACTTCTGTGTAATGAAAATGACTATGCACTTAACATAAAAGAGTGATGTTGTTACTATCCATAATGAAATCATATGAAGCTGAAAGATGGTGAGCCTATGGGCTCTTTCAGAGGTCACAATTTATCCCTTGTGGGAGCCAAGTGCCAAGGGCAACCTCCATTTATGTTTGTATAGCTCTGGAACTTTTTTTTTTCCAGTTAAAGCACAGAGAGCTCTTGATGTGGAAGAGAAACGAATAATTTATCTTCCTCTTGTGTCCTGAGCCTAAGGCCTACATAAATTTGGGCCTACAGCATTGAAACAGTACACCTCAATGAAATACCAGGAAACCACTGCTTTTTTTAAATTTTTGGTGGCAGAAAAGAGTCTTGGAAGCCCAAAGTTGCATTGGAGACCAGCTGTATACAACTTGTGTAAACTTTATTGTTGGAGGACTCCGTCACCTGTAAAATGGCCCTCCCAGCATGGGCTGCCAACGCATCTGGGTCGCAACAGCTGGGAACGATTTTTGGTTGGAAAAATAACTTATGTGGAAAAGGAGCATAAACTTTCATCATATACTGGCTGGTTGTAAACCTTAGGCCATGTCAGCAAGAAATCCTAATGATTTGTTTTTCTATTTGGTTGTAATTAGATATTTCTGGGGCACATAAGGCACACACCTCCCAGGCAACAGCTCTAATAATAAGATGAACTGCATCATCATCTTCTTCATTCCTTAAGTCCTTTATATGTATAGATATATAAATTTGGTGAAACAGATGCTAAATGTGTAACAAAACTTATAGACAGCCCACTTAGGTTTTCATGATGTGACCCTGCCTACACAATATGCGAGTAAGGGAAAAAACAAAACAAAAAACCATTTCAAATCCAACAAATATGACATAACCCAGACAAAAATTTTGTTTCTCACTGCCAAATAATGGCATATGGACTTGGGTGACCAGATGACTGTGACTAGAGATGTCCAGATAGGAGAAGACAAAGGCGAGGGTCCTGTCCAGAGGCAGAGTAGAACCATATTTTAAATTTGGCATTACTTAGCAGCAGATAGCCTGCTCTGTTTCTGGTTGGAAAACAGAACACATCAATTGCCTCAGTCCATAGACTTACACATGCTCCTTGTAAATGTTATCTTGTCAACCCTGAAACTGTGTTGCCCAAAAGCCTTGATAAAGGGTGCAGGGTTTTCCCCCCTTTTGGACCTATTAGTCAACTGATCTTTAAAAATCTAATGATTTTAAGTGCATTCATAATACTGTAACAATCATAGCCACCGTATTCAGAACACGATTTCTTAACTTTTAAAGCATCTCCAAAATACAAATATAGTACTAACATGGAAAATACATGTTTTTTTTTTTTCTTTCTGAGATTGAGCAGTGGTCTTCTTGCTTTCAGTTTGCCTGGGAAGGTAGGTCCTTCCTGGGACTGGCTCTTGTCAGGTTTATCTGTATCTGTCCACATGTTATGTTTTACCTTTTTTTGAACTTTGCTTTTATTCTAGGGTGATTGTAAACCAGAGTAAAGCTTCATAAATCTATAAATACCCTAAAATGAAATTTCACCAGGGCTACATGTCTGGTGTGGGAGCAGTAGGAGCTTTATGATATTCAGATTTAGAGGGAAGGGGTTTGAAACTCCCCCATAATTAGACGCAACTGTGTGGGTTAATTAACAGAGAGCACAGATGAATTTAGTTTCTGAGCTTCTATATTTCAAATTGCATATGGTTATTATATAAAATAAATGCCCAGAATATGCATGCATTAAGGCAAGCCCGCAAAACAGAGTCCAGAGTAACTTGAGAATTTTCCCCTCCGTGAAACTTGTGGTCCCTACTTTGGTGCTTAGAGAACACTTATGTCTCTTTAATGTCCCATGTGGGGATCCTAAGAGACTTTCACCAGCCATTATCCAACTGCTGGTAGCAGTGAAGCCTCACTAAGGTCCCATTGGGAGTATTGGTGGTGTATTCTTGGCCTGGCCTTACTGTGATTGCAAAAGGCTCTGAATGCTTATTGGAAACAACCCTTAAAGAGACAAATGGAAATGACATTACTGGTTTTACTTTATTTTATGAGTCAAATGGAGACATCCATTTTTACATAGAATACATTCCAGCATGAGTTAAATCATGATGGCTTTATATGGGTGCAGGTTTTATTCTCTGTACTTTGGAATTGGTAGAATTTCCTAATCCCAGGCTGTCATGTCTGGTCATCTTTTGAAAAAATGGTGTTGCCTTCAGTCCACGGGACATGATCTGGGTGCCGTTGTGCCAGGGACAAAGCAGCTTCTAGGGACTGAAGACTGTCCTCTCATTGTCTAGTTTGGAAACTGTAGTGGGTGAATTCAGAAAGTAAACGGTTTGGCTTCTTCAGAGCTTGATGCTTTGACCAAAAGAATGGCTCTCCTCTACTAATTAACAGGCCTTGTTTGTTTTTAGTTCTTTTGAATGTAATCAAGATGGGGACAGGGAGAGAAGACGTCCTCAGGAGGCTCCCAGAAGGGCTTTGGCACTCACCAATGCAGACACGGATGAATAAAGCAGTGGGGGTATGTGACTAAGTGGGTCCTCTTTACGTGTTACTCAATGACACAAGGAAGCATGCATTAGTTCAAAGCATTGGTTCCCTGCATGTGTCTCCACTGGGCATCATATAGCTTGGCAAAATGCTTTCAGTAATACCGAAGTGATTCACATGTGCCAAGAGTCTTTGAGTAGTCGTCTGAGGGGACAAAGCTAGGGAACAGAAGGGGGCAGACAGAGGGCATCTGACCATAAAGACTGAGAGTTTCATTGGTTAGTGGAAGAATTTCTTGGCCAGTACCCCTGGGAATGGGTGGTTTATTGCAAACATTCCCAGGCATACGTGTCTTTAATAACAGTCTTTGGAACGCTGTCAGGAAGGGTCTTTGAGCAGTGAACAGCCATCGAGTTGAATCACGGTGGCTTAAGATTAAAGATGATTTACTATTTTATGCAACAAACTTGTAGGTAGCTGTACTCCTTGCTGGCGTCTCTTCTCTGTAGCTTTTTGGCTTTGTCCTCCTTCTCTCTGCTGGCTTCTTCCTGCAGCAAGTATAATATAGTATCCATTCAGAGCCGTGTCTGCGATGTGTTTAGCCCAGGTCTGGCTGGACAAGTGTAAATCCGTTAGAGGGCCGAGTCTTCTCAGAGGAAAGGCTCCCAGAATGGCTGGAGTCAGTGCAAGGCAGGACAGTTGTGGTTGGAAAGATCATGGGGGTGGGGGGAGCAAGAAAGGAATGTGCAGTATGTTCCCTGGTTTCGAGGAACATACCTCTCTTCATCATTTTGTCTGACTCCTGGGATAGTGAAAATGATGTCTGCTTCTTGGCTACTTCTAGATAACCTGCAGGGAAAACCTCTTATGTGGTCTTAGATGGAAGAGGTGACTTTAGGTAGAGATGCCTGTTTTCATGTTAATGTAACATCATTGCTTTATATCTGCCAATAGGGATTTCATCTAGACTTCTAGGCCTCCAGTGCCCAGACCAATAAGCTGTCACCTTGTAAGTGCTCAATAAATCCTGAGGAAAAGGGTGGGCGATGATGGAGGCAGCAGTCTCACAGTTAAGGATGCTCTTGGTTCCCACAGCAATATTCACCACTAGCTGCGGATTCTTTTCTGCTTCTCACCTTTCTGTAATTAAAAAAAAAAAATGCATCATTGGGGAAAAAAATAAAGAAGCCTACTTTATCAGCTTGTGAGAATGAAAATAAAGTAGTATATATAAACTGATTAGACAACTGCAAGGACCACAGTCTGCCCCCGGAGGGAGTATTTGTTTACTTATGTATATATTTATTTGTGTGCATGGAGGCCAGGGATCAACAAAATATCTTCTGTTGTTCCCCACCTCATCTTTTTTTTAACTTCTTTTAATTTTTGAAATGTTAACACACTTACATTATTTCTCCATCCCTGTTCTTCCCTCAAGCCTTCCTGTATACCCTTCTTCTTGCTCTTTCAGACTCAGAGCCTCTTTTTTCATTAATTGTTGTTACACACATATATGTGCGCATGCACACACACGCACACACACACACATGCATGCACGCACACACACTCCTGAATACAACCTGCTCATTCTGCATGATGACCTTTGCATGTATGTTTTCAGGGCTGACCATTTGGTATTGGACAGCCCATCGGTGTGCTCTTTCTTCCCTGGAGAAGACCATTTCCTTAGGCCTGTGGTTCAGCCTGTAGATCTCGTGCATGGTTGAGAACTACCTTGTGGCCTCCTCCCGTCCACTTTAGCATATCTGTCATTGTCCTTGTTCAGCTCATGTCTGGGCAGTCATGTAGGTGAGACTTTCGGGCTTCTGACATTCCTCTGGCTCCTAAGATCTTTCTATGTCCTCTGATGAAATGTTCCCTGCGCCTTGGGAGTGGGAGTTGGTTTGTAGGTGTATCCCTTGGAATGGGGAAGAAATAGTTATTGTAGTCACTGCTAACTAAGTTCTTCCATGAGCCTCAGTTTCAGCCTCTGTAGAATGGGGTTATAAAAACCATTCTATTTGGAGGATTAAGTGGTGGTTTCATCGTCAGGGTCAGGCCTGGGTCAGGAATGGGGTCAAAGTCACAATTGTTTCACCCAGTATTTTTGCAGTGACTTTCTTTTTCTCTAATATATTTGATATCCACAGTTGCCTAGTAGGATGACAGGTCAGGGGCACTGAGGCATACAGTACCTGCTGACTCACTCACTGCACAGGCTAGTGGCAGAGCCCAAGGTCAATACCACAGTGCCCTTCAGCCATGTAAGAGACAGCTTCTGCACCCTACACACTCTCAGACTTGCAGCGGGAGAGGCACCACCCTGACAAAGTGCCCAGCCTAGGCTCAGGAGTGGCAGTCTCAGAGAAGCTGAGACGAAACCCGTTTAAGTGGGATGATTAGAAGAAAGGACTAGAAGAAAGGATCAGGATAAAGAAGAGTATAAAAGGGGAAGGGCAGCCTAAAGGGAGAGCTTAGATTAGTATTCAAAGCCTCCTCATGGCATCCTCACACAGGGCCACTCTGTATACTGTGTCCTGATGGATTCTCTCCCCTCCCCTGTGTCCCCTTTTCCTCTTGAACTAGGTCTTCTTCCTTCTGGCTTTAATGACATGCATGCCACTACCCCATCTATTTCCTACCTTCTGTAAGATGGCCTTTCTCTCCTCATGATCTCCCTTTCAGTTTTGTGACCTCAAGGCACACAAACATAAACACAACACACACGCACAGGCCACTTTAAGTGCATGTTCTGTACATGAGATTAAGCATTCCGAGTCAGGCTTATTTCACTTAATGTAATGATTTCTGGTTCCATTGTACTCCTGAAAATATCGTTTTGTTTTTCCTTATGGCTGAATGCGATTCCAATGTGTGCACATGTCACATTCATCTGTTGATGGAGAGCTAGGCTGGTTTGATTTCTTTCCTCTTGTGGACAGTGCAAAGATAAACATGGATGTGTGCGTATCTCTGCAGTGTGTTAACTTTGAGTTCTTTGGGTCTCTGACAAAAGTGGGTCAGCTGGGTCACGTGGCAATTCTATTCTCAGTTTTTAAGGAACTTTCATTATCGTTTCCATAGTGACTACAGCAGTTTACACTCCTACCCACAGTGAATACAGATTCCTGGTTCCCACATCCTTGCCAGTATTTTTGCCATTTGTTTTCTTCATTCTGATTGGGATGATACAGACCCTCTAGCTATTTGAACTTGCACTTCCCTCATTGTGAAGGACATTGGACATCTTTCCAAGGCCGTTTATAGTTCTGCTTTTGAGAATGTTCAGCTCATCAGCCTGCCACAGACTGGATGGTTTGGTTTGGTGCATTTAATTTTTAAAGTTCTTTATCCCGGTTGTTATCCTCGCCTGGTGTGTAGCTGGCAAAGGACTTCCGCATTCAGCAGGCCATCACCTCACCCCATGGTTGTTTCCTCTGCTACGCAGAAGTTTCTTAGTTCGTCGTTTACCAGGACCCTTTGCTACACTGTTGGAGCCCCGTCCAGAAAATCCTTGTCTATTCCTTTATTTTGAACTGTTTTACCTATTTTTTTCCCTAGCAGTTTTAAGGTTTCAGATCTCATCTTAAGTTCCTTGATCCACTTTGAATTGATTTTGTACATGGTGAGAGATACAGGTCTAGTTTTATCCTTCAGCATGTGGAAATCCAGTTTTCCCAGGACCATTTTTTAAAAAGACTGTCTCTTCTTCTGTATAGATATATACTGAAATTCAGTATATGCATACATCAATATATATAAATTCAGTATATACTGTATATTTATATATACATAGTGTGTATATATACACATATACACAAACACACACACACACACACACACACACACACACACGTATGTATGTATACCAAAGTTAGGGAGCTAGAACTGTGTAAGTTTACTTCTAGGCCTGTACTCTCTCCTTTCTAAAATTATTTATTTTATATATATGAATACATATTTTATATATTTATATATGAGTATAAGTATTTTATATATTTATATATATATTTTATATATATGAGTACTTGTTGCTGTCTTCAGACACACCAGAAGAGGGCATTGGATCCCAATACAGATGGTTGTGAGCCATCATGTGGTTGCTAGGAATTGAACTCAGGACCTTTGAAAGAGCAGTCAGTGTTCTTAAGTGCTGAGCCATCTCTCCAGCTCCTGCTCCTGCTAGTCTAGTCCATTGGTTTTCATTTCTCCTCTTGTGCCACTGATGTGTTGGGTTTGTAAGTATGGCCATGTGGTATAGTTTGAGAGTGAGCATTGTCTCAATCTCAATCCAGCACTGAACTCTCCCCTAAGGATTGGTTAGCTGTTAGGGACCTTTTGTGTTTCCATATGAATTTTAGGATCTTTTTTCTAGTTATGTAAAGAACATCACTGGAATTTTGTCACAGATTGCATTAAATGTATAGATTGCTTTTTATAATGTAGCTATCCCCACAATATCAGATCACCATAGCTATGAACACAGAGGGTCTTGATCTTCTAGTGCCTTCTTTGATGTCTTTATTCAAGTGTCTTCATGCTTCTACTTTGGGGTTCGGGAGGTGGCTCAGTGGATAAAATGTTTACTGCACAAGCACAAAGTGTAGATTCCGATCCCCAGAACCCACATCAAGCCGGCACTCCTATGGGAGATGGGAAGTAGAGACAGGAGGCTCTCTGGAAGCTTTTGAAACAACTAACCTGACACACTCACTCTGTGGTGAATAAAAGACCCAGTCTCAATAAGATGGAATGTCAGGAACCTGGGGTAGACTTCTGCCCTGAAAAGCAGGCCCATGCTTACACACACACACACACACACACACACACACACACACACACACACTCTTAAAGAGTTGTTATTATAAAGGCCTTTGCCTGCCTTCTTGGTTAAGCTTATCCCTAGGTCTTTTTGTTGTTCTTGAAGCGATTATGAATAGAAATTACCCACCACCCCCACCCTCACCCCAGATTTCACTCTTTCCCCATTCGGGATCTTAATGTGTAGCTGTTTTTGGCTTGGAATTCTCTCTGCAGACCAGGGTAGCTTAAAACTCACAGAGATCCACCCGCCTCACCCTCCCAGGGCTGGGGTTAGGGGTGTTCACCAGCATCCTGGCTTGGGTTCATTCGTGGTGAGGTCATTGTTTGTCCTCAGAAAAGCTATTGATTGCTGCATTCTGATTTGCTGTCTGACACTTCCCTAAATGTCTTAGGGTAGAGTTTGAAAAGTCTTAGGGTAGAGTTAGCAAGGCCTTCTAAGAATAAGATTGCATTGTTTGTAAATAGGCATAACCTGACTTATTCCCTTCCTGTTTGCCTCTCCTTTATTAGTTCTGTCTCTTGTCTTACTCTTCTAGCTAAGACTTTAAGCTCCATACTGAATAAAAGTAGAGTGGGCCCTCTCATCCTGTTGTAGATTTGAAAGCAAATTCTCTCAGTTTTCTTCATGTGGTATGATGTTGGCTGTAGGTTTGTCAGTGATATACTCTTTTTTTAAAATTTATTTTTATTTTACATACACTGGTATTTTGCGTACATGTATGTCTATGTAAGTTTGGTGGATCCCATGGAACTGAAGTTACAGGCAACTGTGAGCTGTCCTGTGCGTGCTAGGGATTGAATCCAGGTCCCTTGGAAGAGCACCCAGTGCTCTTAATCACTGAGCCATCTCTCCAGCCCCATGTCTGTGATATACATTTAAGCAGAAAGGTTGAAATTTCTGTAATGGTGCTCAGTTAAAGTACCATTAAACATCAGCATGAATTAATGTTTAATGTAATAAATACATGAAAGTTGTGCATAGAAATATTCTAGTCTAGATGTGTGTAAATATATATTTGACACGTATATTTCCTCTGAATCTGAGAGACTCTTGAAGCAAAAACATCTGGTAGTAATGAGTATATCCAGAGTCCAGATCTTGGTTACTATACTATTCTCTAGTTAAAGGAACCAAAACGTCATGGAGGAATGCTAATTCTGGGGCTGGGCATATAGCATACTCTGAAGACATGAGGTGCCAGAAAGAAAGAAGGTCCTGACAACAAAACAAACAAGGATAACGTATTTAAAGGGAGCCAGGAACCAGTTGTAACAAGAACCAGTGTCCATAGGTGGAATCATTTGAGCAATAAAAGAAACAATGTATAGTGAATTATAACCCATAATAAAAGTAAGTCTGTGTTAGTAAAGAGAAATGTTTGAGTAAACACATACATAGTGAAAAGTTATAGCCCATCCTCCAAGATGGGCTGGGTGTAATGACGTCCCTGGTCCAGAGGGGAGAGAGGGGAGAAAAGAATGGCTTTACGATGGGGAAGCCCTACAGACTTACCTTCGCCAGCTGACCAGACACCAGCAGTGGTGGTACGTCATCTTTATGGAATGTTCCCTTCGTGTGATGTCATGAGAACACACTTGGTGGTCTTCCTTCCACAAGCCCATCGCTCTGGTACAAGCATGAGAAACCAACAAGCTGAAATTTAAGAACAGTCTATAAATATGTGATAAGTAATCTTCAGAACTGCCAAGGCTACCAAAACCAAGAAAAGCCTGAGAAAGTGTCACAGCCAAAAGAAGGCAAAAGATAACAGGATATCTTGGATATGATCCAGATGCTGGAAAGCGAAGTTAGGTGAAACAAGTTTATGAAGAGTAAAATGACCCAGCTCGAAGGAAAATAAAAATGGCAATAAGTATGAAAAAGGAGGAGGAGCAGAAAGATGAGGAGGAGGAGCAGAAGGAGAAGGAGCTACAGGAGGGGGAGGTAACATACTGAGGAGAGAACAGAAAACATCAAGATGCTGGAGGTCCATGTAATTATGTTCAGTGTAAATTATTAAGATCTCCATTTAAAGGACAGATATCAGTCAGGCATGGTGGTGCAAGCCTGCGGTCCTAGCAGTTGGGAGGCTGAGGCAGGAGTATTACCACAAGTTCAAGGCCAGCCCGGGATTCTTAGCAAATGCCACGCCAACTAGGCATATACAGCAAGGCTTGACTCTAAAAACAAAACAAACAAAACAAAATAAAACAAAATTTAGGATAGTGATGTTGTTTGATAAAAGAAGAAGCAAGACATAGTATATATATAAACATAGACGCATTTAAAAGTTTTTATCATATATCGGTAAAACAGCATATGAAAGCTGAAACAGGAAAGTATGTTAAAATTAGGCAAAGTAGACTTCCTAAGAAGGGGTATTAGCATGGACGAGGAGGGACAGTTCCCTTTCCCTCAGCTTCTCAAAAATTCCTCACTGTACACGCTTCGGTGTTATACAAGAACCCTTTCACGCAGGTGTACACTGTACACCGAGCCCACTCCCTCCATATCCCCCTTCCTCTATCCTCCCTCATCTTCTCCCATTTACTCACTCTCTTTCCTCCTGATCATCTTTGCTTATAGTCTCTACACACACACACACACACACACACACACACCATCATCATCATCATCAACAACAAACAAATAAAGCATAAAAAAAATCTCATCATGTGTCTTAGTCAGGGTTTCTATTCCTGCACAAACATCATGACCAAGAAGCAAATTGGGGAGGAAAGGGTTTATTTATCTTACTTCCACATGGCTGTTGATCACCAGAGAAAGGCAGGACCGGAACTCAAGCAGGTCAGGAAGCAGGAGCTGATGCAGAGGCCATGGAGGGATGTTCCTTACTGGCTTGCTTCCCCTGCCTTGTTCAATCTGCTCTCTTATAGAACCCAAGACTTCCAGCCCAGGGATGGCACCACCCACAAGGTGCCCTACCCCTTGATCACTAATTGAGAAAATGTCCCCCAGCTGGATCTCATGGAGGCATTTTCCCAACTGAAGCTCCCTTCTCTGTGATAACTCCAGCCTGTGTCAAGTTGACACACAAAACTAGCCAGTACATCATGAAAGCTGTCGTATGTCATACTGTGATCTGCAGTATACCCCTCTGTACATACATCTTCACTTGCAAATGTTCATTGCAATGAGTCACATTGTTTTGGTTCAAGATCTTTGGCTTCAGTGACATCATCAATATTGGATCCTCATCAGGACTCCTAGTTATCCTGCAGTTGTCCTGTGTTGTGAAGACATTGCAGATGTGGAACAGCAGGACCGACCCATTCACACATAAGAACAATTTGCAGATGATACATTTTGGGGGGGGCCAATTCAGAACCCTGGATCTGGGCCTGGGTGGCAGCAGAGCTGGTCCCACTGTCCCTTATCCACATCACCAGGGTGAGCTCTTCAGTACTGCCCCAGCTAGGCCACCCAATGTCACCACCAGCAGGAGACAGGATCAGCTCTCCTGCACTCATGTTGGCATGCCCAGCTCACCTACAACCCATGCCTCCAGAGGCAGCTCCACTGTGCTGCCCAGTCAAGTGCAGGACCCACTCTCCTAAGTGCTGCAGCCTGTGAGGGGTTGGGCCAGCTCTTCTGCTCTCACACCCTGGGGCTGGCTCACCCATGCTTTTATCATCGGGGCCAGATCTGCTGTACTGCCCAGGTGAGGTGCAAGGGGCAAAGTGGGTGGGAAAGGCATCACACCCACAGCCACTCCCTAAGCAGATTAGTGGCAGGACCAGCTCTCCCACACTCTTGCCCTTGGGGCTGGCTCACTTGCGGGCCCCCCTCCTCATCAGAGTCAGCCCAGGCAAGATTCCAAGCCCGCTCTTCTGCTCTTCCCAGTGCTACAGCTGGTGAGGGGCAGGGATAGCTCTGCCAGAGGTGGTGAGGGGTGAGGTGGGGGGAGGAGAGTCGGGGTGGGATCACCTCTGCACCTGTGCCATCCCATGGCAGATGAGTGGCAGGGTCAGTTCACCCACACCCTTGTAATCAGGGTCAGCTCCACTGTGCAAAATGACTTACAGTTGTTGTGGAAAACACTATGGGAACATTAAACAGATAAAATGAGAGCCATGATATAAGCCAGCATACTCTCTTCTGGGTTTGCGCTCACAGGAATTGAAATCAGTATCTTCAAGAAATGTCTGCAACCCCATTATGTTATTCACAACAGATAAGATCTGAAATTACTTGAGGTACCCATTTCTGAATGAACAAAGAGAATTGGGACATATACACACTGCAGCACTATTTATTCTATGAAAACAAGAAATCTCATCTGTGACAACATAGCATAAGCAGAGAGTACACTTGATTATTAAGTGCGGTTATTGAGAACTAGAGTGCGTGGGTACAGGTAGATTAGCAATGGAGAATTGTTGATTTGAGGATAAAATAGTTCAGTCAGCTAGAATGAATAAGCTTTGAAAAATCTGTAGTGAGTATGGCCCTGTGGTAGTCAGCTTTTGCTGCTATAACACAAACCCGAGACAATTAGCTTATGAAGAAGGTTTATACTGGCTCAGAGTTTAGAGTTTTAGTCTGTGGTCAGTTGTCATCCTTGCCATTAGGCCTAGGATGAGGCAGCACACATGGTGAGGAATTTTTGGTGAAGCAAACTGTTCAGCTAATGGCATCTAGGTACAAAAGAGACAGAACTAAAAGTCGCCAGGAGACCACTATCCCTCCAAGGGTATACTTCCAGCATCTTACACTCTCTCACAGGGTCCCATCTCTTAAAAGTTTGTTTTACCTTTCTAAGGTATCACAGTTGTGGTGGTTTGAATAAGAATAGCTCCCATGGGCTCATATATTTGAATGCTTAGTCACCAGAGAATGGGACTATTTGAAAGAATTAGAAGGATTAGGAGGTGTGACCTTGCTGGAGGAAGTGTGTCAGTGGGGGTGGGCTTTAAGGTTTCAAAAGCCTTTGTTAAGCTGAGTCTCTCTCTTTCTCTCTCTCTCTCTCTCTCTCTCTCTCTCTCTCTCTCTCTCTCTGGATCATGATGTAACTTTCAGCTACTGATCTAGTGTCTGCCTGAATGTCAGCATGCCCCCTGCCATGATGATAATGGACTAAACTTCTGAAGTCATAAAAAATCCCCCAATTAAATGCCTTCTTCTAAAAGAGCTGCTTTGGTCATGGTGTCTTTTCATAGTAATAGAACAGTGACTAAGACAATTGCCTAGAGTTCAAGCTTTTACAACATGAGATGTTGGAGGCATTTCAGATCTAGCCTAAAGAAGCTGTGATGATTATAGGTTATTAATAATGTATTATGTACTTAGACATTTTAAGAAGATTAGATATTAAATGTTCTCACCACAAAAATGTAAGTATGCAGGGTTCTGGATATATTCATTAGCTTCATGTATAAACAGTGTATATAACAATGTATATATATATATATATATATATATATATATATATATCAAAATACCACATTGTACACCATAAATATACACATTTTTTATTTTTCAATACATTTTGATAAAGCTGGGGGTAACTTCATTTAAAAAAAACATATAAATGGAGACAAATGTATCTTAAAGTTGCCAAAAGGCAGGTAGTTTTCTCACTTCACATGATATTTTTATGTTGACCAGGACTCTACAGTAAGCTGACTGAGGCTGTCGATAGTTTGGGGAGACAAGGGTGCCTTCAATGATTTGCACTCCATTTGGGTAGGCAGGTGCACAGAATGCTTTAAGGACTCTGAGGAGGAATGTGGGTGATAAGATCACTGAAATCTGCTATTTCCCAGTTGATTCCAAGACTCCATGGCCTGGGCTAGACACCAAAAGCCAAAGTCTTTAACATGTAAATAAAGTTAACTTATAAGTACCATGTACTTATCAAAAAGAGTCTCTAAGACTTGGACAAAGATAGGAGGAATTCTATGACAAGGTATAATGTAAACTGGAAAACGAGTTGACTAGAAACCCTGCTTTGTTGGTTTGGCTACCTGAAGTGCTTGCTGCATTGGATATTCTGGAGCTGGCTGGAATGCAACGGGAAACAGTGCCTTCCTCCAGTGACGAGCTCTGCCAAGAGTGAACATAATTGGAGATGATAGAAACAGGTGCTGTGAGAAATATTAAAAGAATGACAAGTTCCTGAGCTACACCCAGCCACTCTCAGCCCTGGTGGTCTCGCCTGCCAGTTCTTATCTCAAGGAGACTCTTTGACTCAGAGCTCCAAAATCTCTCCACGAAGCTTGATAAGTTCCCACTGTCAGGTCATTACCACACTAGCCCCATACTTCAACACCCACCCCCCCAACACACACACATACACACCTCGGGCCTTTTGTGGTGCACATCTGGCAAACCCACACTTTGCTGCCTTGCCTTTCTCTCTGGAGCTCAGTCGAACCGCTGCATGAAGGAAAACACCACACAAACTTAGTTCATAAACAGTGGTAACTCAGTCTCTAGGTGCAACAACAAGAATCCTAATCTTGTAAGCCATATTAAATCTAAATCCTCTGGTGGCTAGTCCTGGTGGATCTGCCATTGAAACCTGGAGACACTAGCAGCTACATTTTATCCCTTTGCTGTCCCCATCCAAAAAGCCCCTAACTCTCTCCTGCTTCCTCTCTTCCTCCATCCAACCTGGAAGTCCCACCTACTCACCCAGTGATTGGTCCCTTTATTCATTTGGGGGAAGGTTCTCAAGAAGTCACTTGAGTGCTAGGTCCAAACAAACCCTCCTGGGAAAGCAGAATTAACATCAAAATGCAGGCAGCCTCAGGGCCATCCACAACAAACAGGATAGGATGGAATTGCCTATTAATGTCAAGAACTCTGGCTTTGAGAATTTGAGCCTGGGCTGTGCTAGTTACTAGCTATAGTATCTTGCAAAACCAGTCTCAACATTGTTAATTTAATATCAAAATGTTTCCATTCTGTAGATATGTGACAATTGTGTTGTAACCTACAAGCAGTAATAACTTATTCTCCCAGGAATTGTCTCTCGTGGGTTGTGATCTTTATTCACACTAGTTCTTTCATTGTATATACATTGAGAAACCTTCTTAAAAATTCTTCTTTCATATATTACATCCTGACTGCAGTTTCCCTTCCCTTTCTCCCCCCAGTCTCCCCCTACCACCTTTCTTCTTCCCTAGATCTATCCTCCCTTTCATCAGAAAAAAGCAGACCTCCCAGAGACATTAACCAAACATGGCAAAACAAGCTACAAAAAGACCAGGCACACATTCTCCATGAGGGCTGGATGAGGCAACCCAGTAGGAAGAGAAGGGTTCCAAAGACAGGCAAATAGCCAAGGATGCCCCTCTCCATTTTCCAGCTAGGAATCCCACAAGAATGCCATAACATATATGCAGAGGACATAGGTCAGACCTCTGCAGGCTCCCTGATCTTTATGAGCATCCATGAGTCCCCACCAGTTGATTCTGTGGGTAGTGTTCTTATGGTATCCCTGACCCTCTGGTTCCTCCAATCCTTCCTTACCCTTCTCCACAGGACTCCCCAAGCTCTGCCTAATATTTGGCTGGAGGATTCTGCATCTGCCCCTATCAGTTGCTGGATGAAGTCTTTCTGCTCTCTCTGATTACAAGAGCCCTCTACCTCACCCCTGAAATGTCCCCCATTTTGACCAGCCTGGAAAGTAATGATTTTTATGTCAGCTAGATTAGGATAAAGAACGTCCACATATCTGGTAAAATATTACTTATGGCTGTGCCTGTCAGGGTTCTGGAGGAGATTAGCATTTCATAGAGCAGGCTAAGTAGAGAAACTTCTCTCTCACTGACATAGAGAGGAGTCATTTAATGCGTTGAGGACCCAAAACAAGGGAAAGGAAAGTAAAGAGTGAATGTCCTTCCTTCTTGAGTTGCAATATTTAACTTCTCTGTCCTTATACATCAGAGCTCTTAGTTCTCGTCTTTCGACTCTGGGACTTACACTTCAAGAAAGAGGACTGTTAAAATTTAGAGGCCAGCCTGGGCTACATACTGAGTACCAGTCTAGCATGGGCTGTATGGTAAAACTGTTAAAAAAGTAGATATATGACAGACAGACAGACAGACAGACAGAGAGATAATTAAATTATAGCATCAGCATTTAACCATTTTTTTTCCAAAGAAGAATTCCAAACACTTGTGCGATAGCAGCCTCCCACTCATGCTTTTCCACGAGTGCTACGTTCAAGACCAACACCTAGGTGAATGCGAAAGATCCTTTTAGATTTATATTAAACAACTCAGTCATTTTGGGGTATAAACTCATGGTTTGCACCGCAACGCTACCTTAATTTAAATTAGAAGGATGATCATAGGCTGAGCCTGGAGTCACATCCAGGAATTTCCATGGTAAAAACCAGGTAGGCCTGATGAACTTTCAGCCCTCTGGTAGAGAGGGAGCCAGGAATTTCTGGTAATCTTCTTACATCTAATCTAGCCAACTGTTGGCAACTGCAGTACTATAAATTATCTATTAAATACATTTGCGAAAATACTGTCTATCCTTAAGTCACTACTTAGAGGAAGGTGAAACTATTGGAAGGGAAGCAGCTAAGACATCCTACGGAGAAAGGAGTGTCTTCAGCACTGGGGGCTGGTCTACAAAGAGGGGAGCCGGCTGAGTTCTAGTCATGTGCTGTTGTCAAGGAAACAGAACCCCCAGAATGTTTTGAGGGGTGTCCACCCCTCTATCGTGAACTTTAATGAAGAGAGGAGTCTAGAGGACCAAAGGGGTGTGTTCACTTTAAACCCACTGTGGTAGGAAGAACTCTAAGACAGGGTCTAAGAATCCTAACCTTTGAACTGTCCCATTCCTCATATGTGGATGGGATCAATGGATATAATTGGTCACTTTCATGATCAGGTTACATTATGGAAGAGGAGGGGGAGTTTTGCAAGTAAAATTATGTGTTTTAATCAGTTAATAAAGCAGGGTGAAGTTAATTTTCTTTAAGTCTGTTATGGGTAAAATGGACTCGATCTAGTTAAACACCTTCAAATGACAGCCCTTCATGAAAGGGGTGCTGAAGAAGTGAGTTTCCATTAGTTCTGCAATAACAAGAAGGTCAGTTCTGCTAATAGTCAGATGAAGCTGGAAGCAGACCCTGAGCCCTACATGAGACTGTGGTCCTGGCTGACACAGTGACACCATCTAGCAAGACTGATCTAAGCCATGCCTGGGTGCTCTTGACCCACAGAGACTATGAGGTAGAAATGACTGTCACCCTAGATAGGGTACTGACAGACTAAGGAAGAACCCCATCCAAGTTCAGCTTGATGAAACAAGGAGTTCTTAGAGTTCCTCATAGAGAACTCTCCCTCCTGGTTGCTGTATAAAGAGTCACCCTGGCAACCTGCACATCTCATGGAAAGTTGTGCCACTGAAGAATCCCCAGGAATGATGTGCACGCAGAGTTGTTATAGAAGAGTCTCTGCCCCTTCCCCCAGCCACCACTCATTTATCATACAGCTTCAGAGAGGGGTGGGCCTGGCAGATATCTTATGAGGGGTCATGGGCGTCTTCAGACATCGAGTGAGGGAACCCCTCTCCTCCATGAGCCTCGGAATGCTAGTAGCTCCTCCTCTTGTGAGGCTCTGAGGGTGATCACTCCTGGCCTCCCTTTAGACAGATCATGTTGAGCAGAGGAGACAGCTCTACAACAGGAGCATTTGTTATTGAGTACCTTCTACCTGTCAGCGTGGTAGTCTAAGTCACGGTCTTCAATGCCTGGATTCCAGGAATGCTACCTAATATGGCAAGGATCCTGACTTTATTATGAGGATTTCAATGATTAGATATTGTCCTTGGAGCACCTGGTCATGTTCAATGACAATTGTCTTTCTAAGAGGAGGACAGAAAGAGCTTTGGCACAGGACAGAAAGGTATAATATTAAAACAAAAGCTTCCTTTAAATATGGAGGAAATGGCCAGGAGCCCAGGAATGCAAGGCATAGGACTTTAGAATCTGGGAAAGACAAGAGAAAGATTGTCCCTAGAGCCCCCGTGACCTTACTTTGGACCCAGCAAAAGTAGTTTTAGGCTCTGGCATCCAGAACTAGAAGAGAATAAATGTGTTGTTTTAAAGGGCCAAGCTTGCAGTAATTTGTTACAGCAACCACAGAAAACTGTTCAGGAAAAGAAAAAAGGAAGGTTTTTCTCCTCCGAAAGAAAAGCCTGGAGTTTTATTGTGTGTCTCTCCAGCCGCGACTAGTTTTGGAGACTGCCTTCTACAGGCAAGGCATCATGAGCTAGGCAGTACAAGCAAGAGTGAAGGAGAGAATGACAAAGGCCCAAGGGGTGTTGTGCTTCAAATGTCACGTGAAAGGCAAGGTGCCAGCCACTAAGCTGGACCCAGAGGGTGTTTCCTCCAAGCCCACTGTGAAAGAATTCTGAAAACGCCAGTGTGTCCAGTGTTTTCTCCACAGTTGACATTTATGACGTAACAGCCT
Source organism: Montemys delectorum (assembly GCA_019843815.1). Taxonomy (NCBI): domain Eukaryota; kingdom Metazoa; phylum Chordata; class Mammalia; order Rodentia; family Muridae; genus Montemys; species Montemys delectorum. The sequence continues at coordinate 2,219 of JADRCD010225359.1, read as the reverse complement.
GTGTTCACAGCTCGATGGATGGGCAATCGGACCCACAGGACCCATAAAGAGGCTGAAGGACCCACTGCCTCCAGCCCAGAGAACATGGCTTAGTGACCAATTTTGGAATTAGATAGCTATTAAAATTTGAAACTGAGCAAAGGTAAATTCAGAGAGAAATTTAGGACACACATGTTCTTGTTCTCCCAACTGTGGGGGCCTAGAATAAGCTACTAATCACGGGGTGAGGGTTAGAGGCCCTGAGTTTGAGTTGTTACTGGGCCGTGCCTACTGGAGAGGCAGGAAAGACCTGCGGTGGGAGGTGGCTGGAGAGGCGTGGGCTTTTCCATCGTTCATTTCGTTGTTCTCCATGAATCTCGTGGAAGTTAGGGAAGTTAGCACCAGAAACCTGGGAGTGCTGGAGGCAAGGTAGAGCAAGGAAAGCTAACTTTCGGATAACCTTACCCGGAGCCAGAAGCAGCTTAGGCCACAGGAAACCGCAGCTGGCCTTTCTCACATGACCTTTCTTCATATCTCCGGGATTGCACTCTTGAAACTCACTCTCTGTCTCCTATTTAGACGGGAATACATGTAGGCCCAGCCTGGAAAGCATACCCAAAAGTCCTTCAGCCAGAGTCTGGATGTCTGTCTGTGAGAGGCCCTTAGCTGTGCCTTTTCTGCTCTCTCGGCCAGAGTCTGGGTGTCTGTCTGTGATGGGTCCTTAGCTGTGGCTTTTCTCCTCTCTTCTGGCCAGATGGGTTCATGTTCTCTTCAAACACCTGCAAAATCATCTCACTCAACTAACTTTAACTTCTTACTCAACTTCTGGTTTTACGTCAGAATATAAAGTGTGGGGACTAAGAGCTTGCGGCCCTAAGTTCATGGACCTCCACCAGACTTAACGCTACTGTTCTTTTCTTCTTCGACAGGGAGCATGCCATTTCCACAATTCCTTCTCTCCCTCCCACTGCATGCCACTTCCTCTAAGCTCTGCCCAACATCTCAGTTAGGCGCTTACTAGCCAGGGCTAGTCCACTGACCGACCAGTCCACAAAGTGACTAGCCGCATTCGAATGTGAGTTACTAACTGTAGCAAAGGTGCCTTAGATGTTTCCTGTGCCTGTCCGTTTTGATACCCTTTTGAACCTAGTGTCTCCTTTTGTCTCTGCAATGTCCTCTGGTATCAAGATTAGAGCGAGGGAGCTATGATGAATAAGAAAAAATTAGTATTATAAATTATTGGTAGAGTTCTCATAGAATTTGTTCTCTACTCTGTCCCAGCCACCACACAATGGTGCTTTAGTCCAGGGCTTTTAAAACTTTTTCCACACATGACTCCTTCTTCCGTGGCCCCTCCCCTGTTTTTTATTCAATACTGGGCATACATGTTTATAAAATAGGTATACAGTCAAACATTTAAAACATATTTTGATACACATAGCATCTTACCACTTATTAAAGATGAAGGCTAATTTGCATACTAATGAAATGGATGTGCTTGTTTGGTTGTTTTTACAAAAGCAATTATTAAGTCTGGGTTGAATAGTCGATATTGCAAGACATAGAGTATCTTTAGCCTTTTTCTGAGTTCACATATATTTTGGTTTGTAGGAGTCATTGCTGGTCATAATTGCCACATCAGAGAATGACACAACGTGAGAAGTATTTTGGGGGCCATTACCTCAAGGTGAAAACCCATCTAACATTTAAAAAAAAATGAAATCAAGCCAGCAACGCAAAGTTTTTCGTATTGTTATAGACTTAACTTTTAGTTTATGTGTATAGGTGTTTGCCTCATGTATGTATGCATACTATGTACATGCCTGGTGCCCACAGACACCAGGAGAGGGCATCAGGTTCCCTGGGGGTTTAGATAGTTGTGAGCCACCATGTGGGTGCTAAGAACTCTGAACAGCAAGTGCTTTTAACCACTGAACCATCTCCCCAGTCCCAAACAGCAAGTTTTAAAACCCAACATTCTTTCTTCTTCTTCTTTTTTTACAGTCCAGTCATTATGCCTCTCCCAGTCCACCCTCTGAATGTTTCCTATCTCATTCCTCCTCCCCCATCTCCAAGAGGATGTTCACACCTTCTACCCTCACCCCACCAAACTTCCCCACTCCCTGGGGCCTCAAGTCTCTTGAGGGTTAGGTGTGTCTTCTCTCACTGAGTCCAGAACTGTATATGTGTCAGGGCCCTCATATCAGCTGGTGTATGCTGCCTGGTTGGTGGCTCAGTGT
>JADRCD010225358.1:0-12170 GCA_019843815.1 Montemys delectorum | reverse complement strand
CAATCCAGAATTAGAAGGCTCACCTGTGGCCCTAATCTGGAGGCTGAGAGATACAAGTTTCTGACCTGAATCTTGGCATGGAGACCTTGAGGAATAGTGGCTACGAATCCCATAGGATTAACATAGAAAGCTCTATGAGTTCAAGGTCATCCGGGGTTAAAGGTGTGGTGGCACACACCTTTAACCTGGGCCACACTTTTTGCTGGAGACCTATATAAGGACATTGGAAGAAGGAAGGCTCTCTCTGCTTCGCCTGCATGCCTTGTGGGACTGAGCAATTGCTGGATCCTTGGACTTCCATTCACAGCTCCTGCCGTGACTGTTGTTGGGAGTTGATTGTTGGGAATTGGACTACAAACTGTAAGTCATCAATAAATCCCTTTGCTACATAGAGACTACCATAAGTTCTGTGACTCTAGAGAACCCTAACTAAGACAACTGGTGAGGTCAAGAAAGAGGAAGGGGCTGTGGTATAGCTCAGTGTCAGGGTGTTTGTCTGGCATGTGCAAAGGCCCTGGCTGGATGCCCAACACTATGAGAAAATAAAATAAAAATAGAACAATGCTCGGTGAGGACGCTACAGAGAATTAAAGTCAAAGACTGGCCACAAGTACTGCATTTCCTATAGTCTTATTTATGGAGTTAAACTGCATTGGAACTACTGAGCAGTAGAGGGCGGTAGAGGGATAGTAAACAAAGGAGCCACCAGGATATGTGCTTTCCTGCTTGCTTTGTTTTTGAGACAGTGTTTAGGCCTAACTAGCCTAGAACTCACTGACTGTGTAGCCCAAGCTGGCCCAGAATGCTCAGAGAACCCGCCTGCCTCTGCTCTTCTAGTGCTGGGATCAAAAACATGCACCACTACACCTTGCCACAAATGTTTAAAAAATAAATGTAAGATCTTTTATTTGTTTGTTTGTTTGTTTGTTTGTTTAATGTATGTGAGTACACTGTTGCTGTCTTCAAACACACCAGAAAACGGTACCACATCTCACTGGAGATGGTTGTGAGCCACAGGTTGCTGGGAATTGAACTCAGGACTTCTGGAAGAGCAGCCAATGTTCTTAACCACTGAGCCAGCTCTCCAGCCCCTAAATGTAAGTTTTTTTTTTTTTTAAGATTTATTTTATTTACTTTATGTATATGAGTACACTGTAGCTGTATAGATGGCCCTGAGCTATCATGTGTGTGGCTGCTGTTGATCTCAGGACCTCTGCTGGCCCTGTTCACTCCGGCCCTGCTCCCTCCGGCATAATTTACTGCAACTGTCTTAAGACGCACCAGCAGAGGGCGTCAGATCTCATTACGGATGGTTGTGAGCCACCATGTGGTTGCTGGGATCCGAACTCAGGACCTTTGAAAGAGCAGCCCATGTTCTTACCCGCTGAGCCATCTCGCAAGCCCTAAATGTAAGATCTTAAGGAAAAAAAGCCAGTTAGCTGCTGTTTTGTTTTATAAAGTCCTTTGTTTATCTCTGTAGTCATTTCGTTCCCCCTGTTCTCTGAGATCAAACCCAGAGCCTGACATTCTTGGCATCCTCTCTCACTGGGGTATACCCTGATGCTTTATTTTTTTTTTTTTTAAGATTTCTTTCTTTCTTTCTTTCTTTCTTACTTTCTTTCTTTCTTACTTTCTTTCTTTCTTTCTTTCTTTCTTTCTTTCTTGTCTATGAGTACACACTGTAGCTGTACAGATAGTTGTGAGCCTTCATCTGGTTGTTGGGAATTGACTTTTAGGACCTCTGCTCCCCCTGATCAACTTTGCTTGCTCCAGTCATCTCCACTCACTCAGTCCCTGCTCGCTCCGGCCCAAAGTTTTTTTTTTTTAAATTTATTATTGTAAATAAGTACACTGTAGCTGTCTTCAGATGCACCAGAGAAGGCATCAGATCTCATTATGTGTGGTTGTGAGCCACCATATGGTTGCTGGGATTTGAACTCGGGATCTTCGGAAAGAGCAGTCGGTGCTCTTACCCGCTGAGCCGTCTCACCAGCCCAGATATATATTCTTACCTAGATAGTAAGGTTATATTCTTACAAATAATGTGCATACTTTGTAAATGTCTCAGTTGCTTAATGAACACATTGATCTATGTTTATCATAAATTAATCTCTTGTTTTTCACGTAATAACCCTTTTCTATAAGTGTGATATACAGCTAGCAGGCATGCTTCCAACTATTGCAGAAAAACTGAGGTCGTAGAAGTGAAGTGATTTTCCATAAAACACTGTGAAGGAGCAGAGCGTTTTTAGTCCTGTAGTTGGCAACTGGCAACATGCTGGAGGGAAGAATTCAGAAACATTGCAAAGCTCACTTCTTTTTTCTTCTTTGAGACAGGGTTTCTTTGTATAGCCCTGGCTGTCCTGGAACTTACTCTGTAGACCAGGCTGGCCTCAAACTCCAGCCTGCCTCTGCCTCCCAAGTGCTGGGATTAAAGGCATGTGCCACCACACGCTCGGCTCAAATTTTTTATTCTTAAAAAAAAGATTGGGAGGTTGGAGAGATGGCTCAGTGGTTAAGAGCATTGACTGCTCTTCCAGATATCCTGAGTTCAATTCCCAGCAACCACATGGCAGCTCACAACCATCTGTAATGGGATCCGATGCCCTCTTCTGTTGTGTCTGAAGACAGTGACAGTGTACTCGTATATATGAAATAAATATGGCTGGAACAGGGCGGGAATGAGTGGGGCTGGATCGAGCAGGGCCAGGGGGTGGGAAAAAAAATTGGGGTCAGTAGATGACTTAGGGGATAAAAGTGCTTGTTGCCAAGGCTGATGAACTAACTGAGTTTTATTCTCGAGACTCACTTGATAGAGGGAGAAAACAGAAAGAAAAAAAAAAAAAGATTGGCCTCCTATGTTTATGAGCATGCTTGGAAATTAGCATTTCTATAAACTATTGGTAGAGCTATAAATCAATGTTTTTTCTTTGGAGAAAAATTTCACAATATTTACTAACGTTTAAAATGTGCTGGGGTTAAGGATTAGTTCAGTGATAGAGTGCTTGCCTAACTCTTCTGGGTTCAGCCCAGGAGTTCCAACATAGCTTGGAAAACAGCAAGCCATTATTTAAAAAACAAAACAAAACAAAACAAAAATCAATATTTAGGCTGAGGAAGCAGCTCATCTTTTGGAGAACTTGCCTGCTACTGTGGGTCCAGTCTTCATCATAAGGCAAGTGTGGCACAATCCTAGCACTTGTGAGGCAGAGGCAAGAGGGTCAGGGTTCAAGGTCATCCTCAGTTGCATATCAAGTTCTAGGCCTGCCACAGTTACAGGAAACCTCTGTCTGTCTCTATCTCTGTCTCTTTGTGTCTGTCTGTCTGTCTGTCTCTCGTTTTCCATACAGAGTTTTTCTGTAGTCTAGGCTGTCTTGGAACTCACTTTGTAGACCAGGCTGGCCTTGAACTCAGAGCCACCTGCCTCTGCCTCTGAGTGCAGGGATAAAGGTATGTGTCATCATGCCTAGCCAAGACCCTCTCCTTCGAAATCAATTTCAAGTCAGGCATAGTGACACATGTTTATATTCAGGTGGCTGGAACATGAAGATGGCTGTGTGTTAAAGGCCAACCTGGGCTACATAACAAGATTGTCTTTGTTGGGGATCAGGAATCTCCATACAAACCATAAACACTGTTCTCAGTTAAGCAAGAATAGTTTATTGAATGAATACCCCAAAACTGAACATTCAGGACCACAAAAAGGTCTTGGGAGCCCAATTTTATGGTACCAGTGTGTCCTCAGGGCTGGCTTATAAAGGAAAACACACACACACAAACACACACACACACACACACACACACACACACACATACACACACACACACTGAACTCATATGTAGGTGTAGGAATTGCTGCCCAGTGGCCAAACTGTTTCAGACATAACAGTTCATATTGACCTTTGATTTTTTATGGGCCCGACGTAAAGCTTTGTGGAACTTCTTAAGATTAACATACCTCATACAAAACATACAGGGTGGTATGTGGTTAGCACAAACCTGAGTCAAGTTATTTTTCTGTGTCAGTGACTGGGAGGCATTTTACAGCAATAATATGAAATAGTTGACAGGCGGGAAACAAAATGGCGACATATGTGTTGGAGAGGGCAAACTTCAACACTTTAAGTAAGAAACTAAATTTAAAAAATAAAGTTAAATAAAAAGTAAACTCTGGCCGGGCAGTGGTGGCGCACGCCTATAATCCCAGCACTTGGGAGGCAGAGGCAGGTGGATTTCTGAGTTCTAGGCCAGGCTGATCTACAGAGTGAGTTCCAGGACAGCCAGGACTATACAGAAAACCCCTGTCTCAAAAAACCAGAAGAAAAAAAAAAAGTAAACTCTGGCCAGGCAATGGTGGCACATGCTTTTAATCCCAGCACTTGGGAGGCATAGGCAGGCAGATTTCTGAGTTCTAGGCCAGGCTGATCTACAGAGTGAGTTCCAGGACAGCCAGGGCTACACAGAGAAACCCTGTCTTGAACCCCATCCCCCTAACACACACACAAAAAGTAAACTCTGGGAACTGAGAGTTACTGGGTAGAGTGGTTGCTTAGCAGATGCAAGGCTTTGATTGGATCTCCACCTCTCTAATGAAAAAAATATGCATGATGGAAAATACACAGAACTCTTAATAATAGTTCCCGAGAGTTAGGATAGAGCATGGGAATAGTGCACAAGGGAATTCAATGTTTGTGTTTGTGTTTCGTGGTTATTTTTTATTCAGAGCCTGTAGGGGGCCTAAGGATATAGCTCCCTTAGCTGAGTACTCACCAATACCCTGAAAGGTGTTCAGACCCTGGCACCTAATAAAGTGGATACAGATGCATGCCTATAATCCTAGCACTGGTGACAGAGGCAGGAGAATCAGAGGCTTATGGTCATCCTTGGATATATGAGGCCCTATCAAAAAAAAAATCAGGTTTGAGGGGCTGGGGAGATGGCTCAGTGGTTAAGAGCACGAACTGCTCTTCCAGGGGACCAGGGTTCAATTCCCAGCACCCACATGGCAGTTTCCACCTGTCTGTAAATCCTATTCCAGGGAATCTGACCCCTTCACAAAGACATACATGCAGGCAAAATACCAATGCACATAAAATAAAAATAATAAAAAAAATCAGGTTGCCTTTATAAACAGACAAAATAGCAAGAGCACTTACTTAAACCATGCCATCGGGGCTGGAGAGACGGCTCAGTGGTTATGAACATTTGTGACTCATGAAAGGCTCTATCATGAGAAGGTAAGCTCACATCTCAACTCCTACACTGGGCAGCTCAAAACACCTTTACTCTAGCTTCATGGGACTCAATGCCCTCTTCTGACCTCATCAGGCACTGGCACTTGTCTGCATATATCACACACGTACAAGCATACAAGCATAAAAATAGATAAATCCTTTTTTAAGTGCCCCTTCTTTCTCTTTTTCTCTCTTTCTTTCTTCCTTTCTCTCCTTTCTTTTGGTCTGGTTCTGTTTGTTTTTCGAGAGAAGGTTTCTCTGTATAGCCCTGGCTGTCCTGGAATTCATTCTGTAGACCATGCTGGCCTACAATTAGGAGCTCGGCTGACTCTGCTCCCAAGTGCTGGGGTCAAAGGAGTGCACAGCTAGGGCCCAGCTCAGTCATTTTCTTTCTTTTTTCTTTAATGTGTGCTGTTTTGTATGCAAGTATGTCTGTGCCCCACCACCTGTGTGCCTGGTACTCAGAAAAAAAAGAGAGTTTCTGATTAGTTGGAACTAGAGTTGCAGCTTGTGGTGGGCCATTATGTAGTTGCTGGAAATCAAATCAGGGTCATCCGGAAGAGCAGCTAGAGTTCTTACCTGCTGAACCATCTTTCCAGGTCTCTATATTTAGTCTTATGAGCTATTTCTGGAGAAGCATTGATATCTGCTTTCTGTTGGTGTCCTAGTTAGGGTTTCTATTGCTGCGAAGAAATACCACGACAAAAAACAAGTTGAGGCCATGGCGGGGTGCTGCTTACTGGCTTGCTCCCCTTGGATTATTTTGCTTGATTTCTTATAGAATCCAGGACCATCAACCCAGGAATGACCCATGCACAATGGCCTGGGGCCCTCCCACATCAATCACCAATTAAGAAAATACCCTACAGACTTGTTTACAGCTCAATCTTTTTCTTTTTCTTTTTTTCCTGAGACAGGGTTTCTCTGTGTAGCCCTGGCTGTCCTGGAACTCATTCTGTAGACCAGGCTGGCCTCAAACTCAGAAATTGTAATCCGCGCAATCATCTCGCCAGCAAGAACGCACGCGGACACCAGGATCCTTCTGCAGCAAGCGTTTATTGCATCTTTAAGAGGAAGACCCCAAGCCCCGAAAAGGCACTGCTTATATACACCCTGGAGCAGCGTGTTCATTTCTGATTGGCTGTTTGCTCATTACCTCATGTGACGCCCCGGGATGGGCTGTGACTTGGCGCGCTCTGGCCCTTAGCACATGCGCAGACTACTTGTTTACAGGGAGAGGACACCGGATGCTGGCGCCATGTTGTAATGGCGATTGAGCCAGCTCGGGCATGGCTCTCTACAAGAAATCCGCCTGCCTCTGCCTCCCAAGTGCTGGGATGAAAGGCGTGTGCCACCGCCGCCTGCCCGTTACAGCTCAATCTTATGGAGGCACTTTCTCCCTTGGGGTTCTCTCCTCTCAGATGATTCTAGCCTCTGTCAAGTCAACATAAAATTATCCAGCACAGTTGGAGTGTGTTGCTTTTTGTTTGTTTCATTGATTGATTTTTGTGACAGTTGCATTTATCTCGGCCTGGCCTCAAGCTCATATATGAGCCTTTGATCCTCCTCCAGCCTCTACCTCTGGAGTACATCACTGTTCCAGGGGCTCTAACCCCGTCCTTTACGCACTTTAGACAGGCACTCTGCCTTGTGTTCGTTGGTTGATTCTTTCAGGTTGTTGCATAAAGGAGTTACACTAGTCCAAGAACATCATACGAGCTCTGAGGTTTTAAAACTCGTGGCAAGGGACAGAAGGAATCTTCTACTCATTGCAAGGAAATCATCACTGGAACTTCAGAGAGCCATAAGCATTTGGAAACTCATGAACGGTCAGCGGATTGTCCTCAGCCTGTGCAACTTCTATTGGGAACTGTCCTATGTTCTTACTTTTCTCATCCTATAGCTGAATTACTTCATATTCTGGAGGCTCAAGTATAGCACCATTGCAGGCAAATTCATTCCTAAAGGCCGTCAGTAGTTTCTTTTTATGGTAACTATTGGCAGACCCTTGAAAAGTAGTAAGGGGGGGGAGGGTGGCTGGAGAGATGGCTCAGTGGTTAAGAACATGGGCTGCTCTAGCAGAGGTCCTTAGTTCAAGTCCCAGCAACCACATGATGGCTCACAATCGTTTGTACAGCTACAGTGTACTCATAAACATAAAATAAATAAATAAATAAATAAATCTTTAAAAAAAAAGAAAAAAAGAAAAGTAGTAAGGGTCTCTGTTGGATCGTTAATATATGGATAGAATCCTCAGTGCTGGCAGGCAGCAGATCATCACGCTCACTTGCATCATCAAAGGGCTCCAAAGAATGTAGGTTCTGGATAGTGGACATTCAGTAGAATTCCTTTCTACGGGTGGAATGGCCAATGGAAGGCAGCTGTACCTGTGTTGGGGCGTGGAGAGTGTAGGGAAGTGAGAGCACCCTAGGAGGAGGCAGCTGAGGACTCGAAGGTGGGTCAGTGACTCTTTTTTTTAATTGCATTTATTTATTTGCTTGTGTGTGTGTGTGTGTGTGTGTGTGTGTGTGTGTGTGTGTGTTTTTTCTCGATACAGGGTTTCCCTGCGTAGCCCTGGTTGTCCTAGAACTCTCTGTAGACTAGGCTCGCCTCTAATTCAGAAACTCACCTGTCTCTGCCTCCCAAGTGCTGGGATTAAAGCCATGCGCCACCAACCCCCTGGCTCTGTGTGTTTGTTTTTGAGACTGGGTCTCACTGCATAATATTGGCGAGCCTGAAACTCACAGACATCCTCCTGCTTCTGCCACTCCCCAGCCCCATTCTGTCTAGGTAATAGGTAATTCTGCCATCACACCTGCTTGAACTTATTATTAGTATGGAACCAAGATGGTCCTTGAACTCCTGACCCTCCTGCCTCCACATCTTGAGCATTAGAGTCATAGGCATTTACCACCATGCCCAGTCTTACAGTTCTACTTTTAGAAAGAGATTCAAACAGGTCAGAAAGGTCTCTCAGCACAGACCCAGGATCCTGCCTGTGGCAGAGAGGCAGGACCAATTATGCTTTGCTATGAGGTCATCTTGGGGGCTTGGGATTGGTGTTTGTGTATTAACTGACCTCCCTCAGGATCCTTTGTGCTAATGGTGACCTCGGCATCCTAAGCTTTTCTCAGCTCCAAGTCTTTGCAGATCTGGGAACCTTCTGGAAATGGGCAGCACAGTGATGGGAGTGGCCAGCCAATCGCTCAAGCCCAGAAGCCTGCTGCCCTCCCTCACTGCCTCCTTTCTCCCTCCCCAGGCTGTGACAGCTGCTACCCAAGCCCAGACTGCACATCAAGGGTGATTGACTTCAAGTTACACCATCATCACAGGACCTGGTGGCCCAGAACCCGAGTAAAGCTGTGGATCTATGAACCCCTGAGCGTGAGGCTGGATGGGTCTTGCTTTACAAGGGAGAGGAATGGAGTTCACAGAAGGGGCTTGGTGTCAGGGCACAACAATAGTGACAGCACTGAACTTCATTTCCCACCCCCTCAGGTTAACAAATTGGGTGAGAACATTTCCAACATTATCTTTGGACTCCTCTAGATTAGGGTTTCTTCTCTTCTTTTTTTAAAAAAATGCTTTTTACTTATACATAGTATGTGTTTGCCTATGAGGACAGAGATTATCAGATCACCTGGAGCTAGAGTTACAGACTCTTGCCTGACGTGTGTGGTGGAAACTGAACTTGGGTCTTTTGCAAGAAGACTAAGTGCCTTTCATCACTGAGGCATCTCATCAGCCTCTAGATTAGGATTTCTTAAAGCTTTTCCACTCTTAGCCCTCTCTCACCAGAGGTTTTTTTTGTTTTGTTTTTGTTTTTTTTGTTTTTTTATTATTTTTTTTATATGACACCAGGTCTACAACTATATATAATAGATACAAATAAAGCATTTGCTGATAATAAACCATTAAGAGTTTTTTGGTTTTGGTATAGGTAAGAAAGTGAGACAGACTCTTGTTCTGCAGCCCAGTCTGACCTAGAACTCATAATGTAATTCATTTTAAAACTTTTTCCTGACAGCCAGGGCTATACAGAGAAACCCTGTCTTGAAAAAAACAAACAAACAAACAAACTTTTTTGCTGGGTGTGGTGGTTCAGGGCTGAAATTCTAGCATTCAGGAGGTAGAGACCAGATCAAGGGCATTTTTGACTTCATATATTAGCCTTGCCCCATCAGACTCTACCTCAGAAAACCAAAGCAGTGGGCTGGAGAGAAGGCTCACAAGTTAAGATCACTGATTGCTCTTCCACAGGATGAGTTCTTACATCAACACTCACACTACACAGCAGCTCACTACACTATGTAACTCCAGTTCCTGGAGTTCTGACGCCCTCTTCTGGAGTTTTGGGACACTGCATGCACATGGTGCACATACACACAGACAAAACACCTCTATGTGTAGTTTTCCTTGTCTTTCTATCCTAACTAATAAAGAATGAGTAGACAACTTTGTTAGGGAGATCACACAGATGTGTAAACTAAGGATCAGGTAGATCCTGTTTGCTTGAGTCCTCCTCAGGTAGAAAAAGGCAGGACTGAGGAACTCTTAGAGTTTGAACTGTCTGACCCCTTTGAACACCAGCCTGCTCTACATAGGGAGTTCCAGGCCAACCAGAGCTTAGAAGTGAGACCTTATCTCAAACAAACAAAGAAGCTTTCACAGTAGCAAGCATTCTTCCAGGTTGTATGAGTAAAGCTGTAAACAAAGAGACAAAAAGTCCCTGCCCCCTTGTAGTGTGAGTCTTAGTAATGTTTGAGAAAATGACATGTGAAGATTGGTGTTGTCCTGATACATATCACACACTCAGCAAATGGCAATTGCCATCTGCAGGGAAAAAGCCTGAAAACAGAAACCACTTGCTTGCCTTACATTTAAGCTACAAGCTCCTGAGAACAGCCTTATGCCTACATCATTGGAATTTAAAGTAGGGCTTAGGGCAGAGTAGGGCTTGGCAAATATTGAAGAATGCGTCATCAAAAGTCAGAGATCAAACCAGGAGTGGTGGCCACACCTTTGATCCCAGCACTTAAAAGGCAGAGGTAGGTGGATCTCTGGAGTTCAAGGCTAGCCTGGTCTACAGAGCTAGTTCCAGAACAGCCAGGGCTACACAGAGAAACCCAGTCTTTTAAAACAAAACAACAAATAAACAAACAAACAAACAAAGAAAAAAGAGAAAGAAAGATCAACATTGAAGTTTCTCTGCCTTTACTATGCTGTCTTTAAACCCACAGCTCAAACATAAACCACGTACTGCAGATATGCCTTCTGCTCGTCTTTTGTGTATTTCACACTTACCAGTGTTGAAAGGTAACTTCCTCAACACATCACATGTTGTGATAGGTTCAGAGTGGTTGGTATGTTGGCAAATCTGTGTTAAATCAATGAATGTACACCTTACCTATAGAGATTTGAGAAAATCCAGGCATGGTGGTAAAACACCTATGATTCCAGTACTCAGGAGGTTGACAGGGGAGGGTTGTGTACTCTAGGCAGGCGGATGCTACATCCTGTTCCTGTTTTGTTGTGAGAGGTGGGAGGGGAAGTATTGAAATGCAGGAAATAGCACTAGACAGTTAACTCCAGTTCTTAGGGTTTTGTGTTGTGTGCTCCTTGTTGGTCTGTTTGTTTGAGACAGAGTAAGGTCTCACTGTGTAACTGTGGCCTGGAACTTGCTCTGTTGACCAGGCTGTCCTTGAACTCACAGAGAGCTGCTTGCTGCCTCTGCTTCCTGCATGCTGCCATTATAGGTCTATGTCACTATGCAATGAGGCTCTTACTTTCTACCTCACCCCAAGGTTAGGAGGAGATATACTAACTTTAATTCCTAAGAATTTTGCTTGTGTTTGATTATGCGTAGGTGCCTGTGTCTGTGGGTATGCGCAGGCAACTGCAGAGGGGAGGTAGCAGATCCCTGGAAGCTAGAGTTACAGGTGGTTATGAGCCACCTGACGTCGAAGCTGGAAACTATACTAGGGTCCCCTTAAGGAGCAGATCCTTAGTCCAGCACCCAGAGCCCTCCCATTAGAGCCCTAGGGACACACCCCAGCTACACTGCATGAACCAGTTAATCTCCCCTGAATTCAGGCTTTCTTTCTACAATCCCCCAGCCATAGCTCAAGCCCGGACACACATCCTTTACCTCGCTCCCAGCCTAGTTCTCCTTTTGAGATTGGACTGATTGGCCTTGGGCTGTGGTCAGGCAGCTCAGCTGTGGTTAGATAGTTCCTTCTCTTAGATAGCTGCCATTATTTCCTATTTTCATTTGAGTACCTATTTTACCAGACAATGAACTCCTGAAGGTTAGGAACCCAGTCTGATTTATTTGACCACTAGATCCCAACCTGTCACTAGGAACTTGATTAAGTATTCTATCTATTCCTTGTGGCCAATGATTTCCTAAATGTTTTCTGAGTGTCATGCATATCTTTGTATTTTTAGATTGGAAATCCCTGAGAGTTGGGACCTGATGTTCAGTTCTCTTCATCTCGCTCAGGATGTTCCATGTGCCTAAACATAATAGGAACTGTTCACCACCTGCACTGAAGGATTCTGTTGGTGATTGTAGCCCTGCTCGCAGTGGTGTGTGCACACTCCAGCATGTGGACTTGGGGAAGTTCAAAGGACCCAGCTGGTTGCAAATCTAAGAGCAAGGAAAGAATCTGTTTTTGTGGTAAATTATCTCATGTCAGCTGAGATATAGTGCTTTCTAAAAAAAGCTTACAGCACATCCACTATGATTGGTGCAACACAGATGTTAGTGTGGCCCCTGTGCACATAGACAATACTCAAATCCATTCCATATTTCTAACTAGGAATGGTGATCTATAGATGCCATGACTCAGGAAGCTGAAGCAGGATTCCATGGGTTTCAGGGCAGCACAGGTTACATGGTGAGAGCCTGTCTCTATAAAGAAACAAACACAGGCT
>JADRCD010225356.1:1185-11702 GCA_019843815.1 Montemys delectorum | reverse complement strand
CTCTCTCTCTCTCTCTCTCTCTCTCTCTCTCTCTCTCTCTCTCTCTCCTCTCTTGCTCTCTTGCTCCCCCTCTCTCCCCTTTCCCTCCACGTGGTCATGGCTGGCCCCTTTCTCTCCCTCTCTCTGCCTCTATTACCTTCTTAACTCCCCTCCCCATGCCCTGAGTAAACTCTATTCTATACTAAGATAAAATAATAATAATAATAATAATAATAATAATAATAATAATAATAATAAATAACGAGCTTTAAGGAAGCTGCCGATTTTTAAGTGTCCTGGAGAGTCCTGATTTGAACTTTTTCACTGAGACCAGGACAGGGCTGGGCTTCTTCATATCTAGTCTCTCCAACTTCTCCTTTCTCGTGCTTCTTTGAGAGAAAGTCCGCAGCTCCATCGAGGGGTGGGTTGTAGGAGGTGGAGGGTGAGGGTCAGCAATCTTGCCTGTGCAGGCTAGAAGCAGGTTGTGCCTGATGATCCTGTTTTCTATCACCGGTCTAGGCCCTTCAGCCCTCTGAAGGAGCCTCCTGCTCCTCATGCCCACCCTCATATCTTTTACTTCTTTTTTTTTTTCTTTTCTTAAGACATGTGGTCTGACTATGTAGTCCAAATAGTCCCCAATTCCTGCCTTAGTCTCCATAGTAATGGGGACTACGGAAATGTGTGTCGCAACAACCAGTTCAGCTGTTTGGTTTTGTTTGTTTGAGACAGGACTTCACCACACAGTCACAGCTGGCCTGGAACTAGCCACATAGACCAGGCTGGTCTGGAATCCATGGAGATGGTCTGCCTGCCTCTGCCTCTGCCTCCCAAGTGCTGGGATTAAACCACTGCAAGCAGCTGTTTGTTTTGAAGACAGAGTTTCACTACATAGCCTAGGCTTGCTTCCAACTCTCAATGCTCCTGCCCGGCAGCCCCAGTGCTGGGACGACAGCTGTGTGCCACCATGCCCAGAACTCAGGGCAATGATGCTGGTCCCATCTAAAGTCCAAAATGCCACAATAAAAATCCACATTGTTGAACCACCTAGTTGGTAAGGTGCCCTGCTGGGCAGGTGGGCTGGCTTATTTATTCTTTTTTTGTTTTTCTTTTGCAGGGGGCAGGGCCATTGCTGGAAAGGGTGAACCAGTTTTGTGTGTGTCTCCTGTAGGCCAGGCTGGACTCAAACTCACTATGTAGTCAACAGCCTTGAATCTGTGACCCTCCTCCCTCCACTTCCTACATGCTGGAATTGAAAGTCTATACCAATGGTAGCCATGCCTGGCTGGCTCAAGTGTTCCTGAGTGTATCTCTGATCCAGGGAAACGTTTATCTACAGTGACATCTTCACACAAACCTCATCTCTGAGTACTTTTGGGTTGTGGTGTTTGGGACAACGTCATGAGTGCACTGCGATGAACACATGGACAAACACATTTTTGTCTTTGGACAACACCAGAATCCATGGGACGGCAATCGGGTCACAAAGCACAGCGGTTCCACCAGCAGCACTTTGCTGAGTAACGTGGGCCGCCTTGATGGCTGGCCGAGGGAAATGCAGGTTCTTGTGTTCCATTCTGAGTTACTAATATTAACTCTCAGATCACACGGTGTCCCACATCACACAGTAAACGTAGTGGGGTTATAAGATGCGGTTAAAGAGGGTTAAACAGACCGTAGCAAAGTTTAAGGAGTATCAAAGAAACCCACTAGGCAGAAAGTAGGACACAGAAGAGAAGGCAGAGTATCTGGGTAAGGGGGCCAACTAACTAACCTTGCTGGAGGCAAGGCTGTTGAGTCAAGGTCCGAACCAAGCCCCAGGATGGACCTGAGCTGCGGAAGTAAGGTAAGGGGCCACGGTAAAGGCCCAGGTCCACATGAACAGACGTCAAGTCCAGACAGGTGACTGTATAGCCCAGTGATGCTCAGCAATTTGAGTAGGCCAGGTTGTGGCAGAGATTGAGCCAAGCTGAAGTCCCAGAACACTGAGGTGTTCTCTGCCTTTTGGTCCCCTGACACACATATTAGATGGTTGGTGACAAATTAATGGTCCACCAGCAGCTCAATGCTAGGCGTTCTCTGTGTATCATCCAAGTGAGGGAGTTACACCCTTACCCTATTCTAGTTTTCCTGATAAGAGTTTAATACACCCATGTCTTCCTGTAATCCCCCTGCCCCAATCCACACACCTTGCATACCTCTTGTGTCTCCACATCCCATTTGTTGGCTACGGCAAAGAAGCCTAGACAGGATTCTTATCCTGAATCTTTTTTTTTTTTTTTCTTCATCCCACGGCCCCCTTGACTCCATGGTTTTCCTGTGGGCCTGAACTCAGCAAAGAACCTTGAGGATAGGTTACCAAAAGGTTATACACCTTTGCACAAAGACTAGGCTCAGACCTTCATCTCTGGAGGAGCATGCATACGAACACATAGACGAACGAATTTTTGTCTTTGGACAGCGCCAGGATTCATCAAACAGCAGGCAGTTCACAAAGCACAGTGGTTCTGTTGGCAGCACTTTGCTGAGTAATGTTGGTGTAATGCTGAGTAATGATGAGCCTAGTCTCAGACCTCCATCTCCGGAGGAACACAAATACTTTCCAACTCCAACGCAATGCCTCACTGGTCCCAGGTGCCGGTCCCTGGGAACAGATCTTCCTTGGGTTTTCTTTTTTTTCCTTTTCCTTTTTCTTTTCCTTTTTTCCCCATTGTATGTGGCCAAGTAATGGTGAGGGGGTTCCTACCCATATTCAACTATTACTTTGCTTTGCTTTGGCTTGGGTTGGGTTGGGTTGGGTTTTTCCTCAAAGCAGGGTCTCACTATGTAGCTCTCTCGATGTCTTGGAACCAACTCACTGTGTAGACCAGGCTGGCCTCGAACTTACAGAGATCCTCCTATCTCTGTGTCCCCCAAGTGCTGGGATCAACGCTATGTGCCTACCCACCTGGATCCCAGGCCTTTTATTTATTTATATAGTTTTTGAATCAGAGTCTCACGAAGTTGGTCACTTAGGCTGGCCTTGAACTTAATTTGGTAGCCTAGGCAGGTCTTGAATCTGTCATCCACCTAACCTTCACCCCCAGAACAACTCGGATTACAGGGCTGCTGTGTAGTCAGATCAGCAGGCCCAGCTGAGGCAAGGTCTTCTTTGTAGACCCAGGTTGGCCTTAGCTCACAGCCCTCCTGCCTCAGCCACGGAAGGGCTAGACTACCAACATCTCCCAACAGCCTTTCTTTTTAGTTCTAGAAATTAAACAAAGCCATTTGTTTGTTTATTATGTGTGTTGGGGGGGAGGGGCACATGCCAGGGTGTGCATGTGAAGGTCAGAGGACAAGCTAGAGAAGACCCCCACGAAGGTCCCCGCAGCACGTCAGTACATAGCCTCACCTAACTGAGACCCTGTTCCTTAAATGTGATTAATTCCTACTTGCCCTTTAGCTAATTACTTCCGGGACAGCCACCCTAAGATACTTCCCCTAACTGCACACATTACATTTTACCTATCTCACTAGCACTCTTAGAGCAATTTTGCAACTAAAAGTTTTATTTAACTGTTGATATTGTTAAGTAATAGATGAAAAACTGTCTCCCTCATTAGGCTGTTAATTCTGCCAGGGTACAGCTTCCTGGGTCTCTGCCCCCAATTTAATTTGTCTTTTCTTTTTAAAAAAACAACAACAACCAAAAAAAAAAAAAAACCCAAAACAGAATACCTTTTGTTTATTATTTGACAATTTCATAAATGTAAACAATATATCTTGCTCAGATCCACCCCCAGTTCCCCCTTCCTCTTTCCTTCATGTCCTTTCCTCTTGTTTTGCTTTGCTTTGCTTTGCTTTGCTTTGCTGGGACCCACGGAGCTCCATTACTGCTGTCTGCTAGCATACTGACTGATCTTGTTTGCTTGATCTTGTACAGGTGACCATAGTTGTGGTCAGTTCAGGAGTACAATGGCCATGTCACGTCCAGAAGACAGAGCTTCACAGCCCTCTTCCCCATCCTCTGGCTCTTACGTTCTTTTTGCCCCTGTCCTCCTCAATGTGCCCTGTACTTTGTAGGGGGTAGGGGTCAGTCCGGATGTCCCTTTTAGGGCTGTGGCTTTCGATTTTAGTCACTGCTCCACTCAGTTACTCACATGGCTCCGTTACAAATGGGAGCTATACACACCCTCATTTACCTGGGGCGGGGGGGGGGGGGGGGGGGGGGGGGGGGGGGAGAGGGGTTAAAGACTCAGTTAACTAAGGTGCTTGTACTTTTGTGCTCAAAATGCTTAAAGTCCTATGGTAGAGTCTCTATGTGCATTGGGTCAGTGTTTTCCAAATTATAAAAAGCAGTCGATGATAAAATTAGCCTAGTGAGGCTTGTGGTGGTAGTGTATCCCCTGTAATCCCCTACTTGGGAGGCTGAGGCAGGAAGATTGTTGATTCCAGGCTAGCCTGGCCCACATCGTGAGTTTCTGTCTTAAAATAAAACAACACCAAAGCCCAATAGAGGGCGTGGAGAATAAATTATAAGCCAACCAAACAAAAACCAGAGGCCACCATATGTACCTTCAGCTCCCCTAAGAAGAGTTCTAGGCTCTCCTCCCTAACCAGGATATACAGAACGGCAAGAGTGTATACGCTCTGCCCAGTCCTAATCAACCTGAGTCGGCCAGCACTTCCTTCGTGTTGTTTCATGACAATATCCCATAGGCTCAGAGCCCAGGCTGCATACTGTTCTCCTAACCCAGCTGCTCAACTAAGTCCAAGTCCTCAAGCCAGGCGCAGTTTTAATCCCAGCGCTTGGGAGGCAGAGCAGGCAGATCTTTTGAGTTCAAGGTTGTCTTGATCTATAGCGAGAGTTCTGGAACAGACAGGCCTACACTGAAAAGCCCTGACTTGAAAAACAAAACAAAGCACAAGCAGATTAAACAAACAAAAAATGGACTAGTTCTCATTCAACCATTCAGGGTACCAGAACTCGTCCATTCTAAAATACACCTGGTGCTACGGCACAGCTGCTCCTTCCACCCCGGTCCCCAACCATCTAGTACTATGAGGTCAGTTTCCTTACATGTTCCAGAAGTCTTGTTAACACACCCTGTGGCTAGCACATCAACACAGACAATGGGTATGCATCCTGCAGCTGCTGTCTATACCATTCCCAGGTATAAATACCCCGCAGGAGTCTACAATCCCCAGAAGCATCTTCAAGCACAGCCATAAGTTACCATGCAGCAGCCTGTTGTTCGTGTACAAAGTCAAGAACATTTACTACTTCCTTGTTGGCATCTATCCCACCTCAAGAGCAAAAGAAAATGTTGAGTGAATGTCTGTTTCCTCCTATTCAAGCCGTTGCTGTTAACATCACTGGCATGTTGTCGGACATTGATAATTCACAATGACCTCATATGATCAAGTCTCCAGAGTTCCTCTGCTCTCAAGCAGATGGGGCTGCAGCTAAGTATAAGCCGCCAAGCTAAGGAGTTTTCCCAGAAAGCAGCTAACAATGCTACCTGTTTAAAATCCATCAGGGATCATAAACAAAACATTTGTGCATCAGCGAACAAAACTACATAAACATTGAGGATTTTTCAAGGTGTGGCGGTGCATGCCTTTAATTCTAGCACTTGGGAGACAGACTCAGGCAGATCTCTGAGTTCAAGGTCAGGGCTACACAGAGAAACCCTGTTTTGTTTTTGTTTTTTAAAGTATTATTATTATTATCATCATCATCATCATCATTATTATTATTATTATTATTATTATTATTATTCTGGTTTCTTAAGGTAGGGTTTCTCTGTGTGGCACTGACTGTCCTGGAACTCACTCTGCAGACCAGGCTGGCCTCAAACTCAGAAATCTGCCTGCCTCTGCCTCCCAAGTGCTGGGATTAAAGGTGTGCACCATCACTGCCCTGCTAAGAATTTTATTTTTCAAAACAAGGTCTCTTTACATAGACGTGGCTGTTGTGGAACTCTCTACATAGATCAGGCTGCTCCCTAACTCAACAGAGATCTGCCAGTCTCTGTCTCTCAAGTGCTAGATTTAAGGCATGGGTCACTACATTCAGCAAGACTTTTAAATAGTATGGAAAAGATTGCAAAAATACAAAACAAAATTTAAAAGGAAAGACAGCTGCTGTGCGTGGTGACATAGAACTCTAACTCCAGCACTCAGGAGGCAAGGCAGAAGGCTCTCTGTAAGTTTCAGGACAACCTGGTCTATGTAGAAGTTCTAGAACAACTAAGGCTACATACAGACTCTGTCTCAAAAGACAAACAAACAAAACAAGGAAAGAAAACTTGTGTACCAAGCAAATATTAAGTCTAATAAATTGTTTGTTCTAGGTTATTTGATTTAAAAATCATGCACATGCTGGGCAGTGGTGGCACATGCCTTTAATCCCAGCACTTGGGAGGCATAGACAGGCAGATTTCTGAGTTCGAGGCCAGCCTGGTCTACAGAGTGAGTTCCAGGACAGCCAGGGCTACACAGAGAAACCTTGTCTCAAAAAACCAAAAAAATAAAAAATAAAAAATAAAAAAAAAATCAAAAACAAACACACACACACACACACACACACACAGAATAAATACAAGAATAATTGTATTTTGCTTTTCTCTGACTGTCCTGGAACTTGATCTATAGACTAGGCTGACCTTGAACTCAGAGTTCCACCTGTCTCTGTCTCACCAGTGCTGGAACTAAAGGTATGTGCCACCACTGTCCAGCAAAGTAAAAAATAAATAAATAAATAAATAAATAAATAAATAAATAAATACAATTAAGGAATTCTTTTCTTGAAATTTGGAATTCTTTTTTAAAGGTATACACCACCACTCCTGGTTTCATAATTCTTTACTGAGGAGTAGCTTAAGACGTCAATTCTGTTTTAAATAATAGGGAGCTGAAGAAGTTAAGAGCACTTGTTGCTCTTGCAGAGGAACCAGATTCATAAGCAGTACCTCCACGGTTTGTCACAGCCATCTATAACTCCAGTGCCAGAGGATCCCGTACCTTCTGGCCTCCAAAGGCACTAGAGGTGTGTGTGATACACATGAATCCAGGCAGGCAACACAGTTGTATGCATAAAATAAACACATCTAAAAAGACTTAAAAAAATAGAACTGGTAACTGAGCAAAGAAGGAAACATTTGGATTGTAAAATTATGCTACAATATAAGTTCCTTAAAAGGTGATGGGGATAGCAGAGAAGAGGGGAAAGAAAATTAACCTGAAAGTTTATTATTTACATACATACATACATACATATACACACACACATACACACAGAGAAAGAGAGAGAGAGAGAGAGAGAGAGAGAGAGAGAGAGAGAGAGAGAGAGAGACTAAGTATCTATCCAAAGTTTGCCTTAAACTTCAACTTAAAACAGCCCCCCTCTCCCCCTCTCTCAGCTGCCCAGGGGCTGTTAGAATCGATGCTCTAACACACCCAAGTTGTGAATAGATTTCTTTTTCTTCTTTGAGACAGTCATGAGATAAGGCTGGCCCTAAAGTCATAAAGGCTTAATTATCTGTGTCTGCTGAGTGCTGGGATCAAAGTGTGTGCTACTACACCCAGTATAAATAATTGTTTTTATTTTTGTTTTGTTCTGTTTTTTTCCAAGACAGTTTCTCTGTGTAACAGCCCTGGCTGTCCTGGAATTCATTCTGTAGACTAGGCTGGCCTCAACCACACAGAGATGTATCTGCCCCCTGCTTCCTGAGTGCTGGGACTAAAGGCATGAGCCACCACCACCTGGCTAGAATTTTTTAGAACATGAAACACAATAAAAATTAGGAAAAGAGTCAGGTACTTGCTTATAATCCTAGCATTTTATCTGAGACAGGATGATCTCTGTCGGTGTGAGGGCAGCCTGGGCTACAGAGTGAATTCCAGGCCAGTCTAACCTGTAGCATGAGTTAAGAGCACTTGCTGCTCTTCCAGAGAAACCTGAGTTTAGTTGCCAGCATCTCTATCAAGTGGCTCACGGCTATCAGTGATTCTAGCTTCAGGAATCCAGAGCCTCTGGATGAGCCTGCACTACACTCACATGCTCAGACAGACCCACATGCACACTCACACACTACACATAATTAAAAATAATGAAAACAAAGCTTTAAAAAAGCTATAAGATGGATCAGCTGTGAAAGGAAAAAACTCAGTTCCCCAAACCTGTCCTCTGACCTCCACACAAGTCTATGGTACACTCGTGCGCGCACATGCACACACACACACACACACACACACACACACACACACACACACGCATGCACAGGCACGCACACATGAACACACACACATACAAATACACACACAAGCACACACATGCTAAATAATAAATTATACATCAGAGATGATAATGTATAGATGAATCTTCAGTAAATCTACACTTCTGTGTACAATATTGCAAATCCATTCTTCTTCCTTTATTTGTATTTATGATAGAAAACAAATTTCTTCCTGGTTATTGAATCAAAGAGGGGATTAAGAAACCATGCCCCGTCTGGGCCAGAGTGCACCAGGGGAGTGCTCATTCCTGGTCCCAGGACTCCCAGCGCTCCAGACATTGAGTCATTGGAACACAACACCTCTGAAGTTCATTCAAGGAGCCGAGTGGAAGTGGAGGCGCAATTTCAAGGTGCTTGCAAGGTGAACTCTGTGCTATGGTGGCTTGCGTTACATCCTCGAGGTCATTTGGTGGCATTTACAGTCAGGTGTGTTCTCTCTACATTTTTTCCTTCCAAATAGCAGATAACTTAATTACTTAGAGTCAAACATGGAAAAAAAAGTTTCTAGCTAGGGTGTGATAGCACATGCCTGTGGTCCTTCCACCTAGAGGCAGAGGTAAAAGGACCTGTCGGAGTTCAAGGCCATGTACAGTTAGATGGGACTCTTATGTGACACACATATATAGGTGTTTGTGTATATACAGAAACATACAAGCACAGACATAAACATACATGCATGTGTAATGAAATATATGTATATACAAATTCTTTCAGACAGGGTTGGTCCCTAAAGGAAGACATGCAGTGTCTGATCCTCCTGCCTCTGGAGTTCTTTGATCACCGTAGTGATGGGATTACTGGCATGGGCTACCAGGCCAGTTCATGTATTGCTGGGGATGGAGCCCCAGACCTCTTAGATGCTAAGCAAGCACTCTACCAACTGTGTTACATTTTTTGAGCTCCAGACCAATTTTTGAGGGGGAGAAGTCCTATTTTGAGATAGGGTCTTATTTTGTAACTTACTATGCAGCCTAGGCCCATTGTAGATTTAAGGCAAGCCTCCTGCCTCAGCCTCTCTAGTACTATATAATTGAATGCAGGAATGACTATAATTGTCTACGTTTTCTTTTGGATTTTTTTGTTGTTGTTTTTGGTTTTGGTTTTGGTTTTTTTAGACCTCACTCATAGGTCAGTATGGCCTGGAACTGACTATGTAGTCCAGGCTGGCTCTGAACTCTTGATGAACCTCTTATCCCATCCTCTCTACTCCTGGCAATACAGATATGCGCTACTACAACCTTTTTTTTTTTTTTCAGACACACACAAAAAAATTTCCTTTTGAGAAAGGAAGAGAAGAATATGTATAAAAGCCAGACGCATGGGCTCCTGTCTTTAATCTTAGAACTCGAAGCTGGGGCAAGAGAATTCCAAGTTCAGGGCCAGACTGGGCTACATAAAGAGCTCCTTATTTTTTTAAAAAAAAAAAAAGCTGAATTTTTAGTGGTGCGGTGTTTACCTGGTATGTTCTTCTTCCTTCTTCTCCTTCCTCCTTATCCTTCAACCCTTATCCTTCTTTTCTTTGATTTTGTTTTGTTGTTAAGGTAAGGTTCCCGCTCAGTGGCCAGGGTGGCCTGGAACACATGGTCTGCTTGCCTTTTGCCAAATGCTAGAATTACAGGCATGTGCCACCACACCAGGCTTCAATATATGTTTCCTGTTCCCCTTTAGGAAATGTCATCTAAGGGCTAGGATATGTAGTTCAGTGATGGGATGTTTGCCCAGCATGCACCAGGAACTCTTGACTCTCAGCAACCAGAGGACAGAGAGAAAGATGGTGACAGAGAGAAAGACGACGGTGACAGAAAGACAGTGACAGAGAAGGAAAGGAAACCAAAGCAACCAAGAAGTTCATGCCTGGAATCCCAGCTCTTTTATATCCAAATTATTACTCTGTGTAGCCCTGACTCTCCTGGAGCTCATTTTGCAGACCAGGCTGGCTTCCAATTCACAGACAGCTAGCTACCTGCCTCTGCCTCCCAAGTGTTGGGATTATAGGTGTGCGCCACCATGCCTGGCATTATTACATTTTTAAAAAGTGTATATGCATATGTGTTTGTACCTGTGTGCATGCGCATGCGCGCACAGGTTCACACATGTCACGTCACATGTAGATCAGAGGATTTAGAGCCGGGCGGTGATGGTGCACGCCTTTAATCCCAGCACTTGGGAGGCAGAGGCAGGCGGATTTCTGAGTTCGTGGCCAGCTTGGTCTACAGAATGAGTTCCAGGTCAAGCCAGGGCTATACAGAGAAACCCTGCCTC
>JADRCD010225355.1:0-15178 GCA_019843815.1 Montemys delectorum | reverse complement strand
CTCTCTCTCTCTCTCTCTCTCTCTCTCTCTCTCTCTCTCTCTCTCTCACACACACACACACACACACACACACACACACACACACACACACACACACAGCAGGTTTTCTTTCAGTTTCTGATATGTGTGTGTACAAGCTGGTGTCAACACTTTTAAAAGTATGAAAATCCTGGCCCAATAAATATAACCAATGATAAACTCAACACTATTTTATCGATCAGGAATTTGGTGTATGCCGTGTGCCTGCCATATGCAGTTCCTCTGTTTCTTGTCTAGCAAAGGTCACTTTCAATGCTGCTTTTATAATCTAAATACCAAGTTTCATAACCCCGCTCTGATGCATTTGATCTTCTTCACATGCAGTCAGGGAACATCTTGTTCAAAGACAGTGTGAACAAAAGGAGATAGACCCAGTGGGGTAAACTCCAACGTGGAGGACAGGCAGACAAAACGAGTAAAAATAGTAAATGCTTAATGCTAAGAAACCATCATAAGTGACTTCATCTACTGGTTCATTTAGCTCACATCAGCTCTCAGAGCAAGTTAAGCTTGAGAGACTAGAGAGATGTCAAATGGCAAGAAAAAAAAAACAATAATTTTACCTTAAATTATACTTCCTAGAGATTGGGCACTAACTAGACATAGCTTCACCTTGGCCTTGGGGGCCAAAGGAAACATAATCTGAAGATTGTTTTGAGGAATCTCAGGCTACATGTCACCATGGTTTAATGGTTCTAACTCCTGAGGAGGCAAATGGAAGGGGCATGTTTTTTCTAGTGATTGCTCCTGCAAAATTATTTTTTTTTTCAGTAAAGACTTTAGAAGACAAATATTTCAGATCTTCATCATAATATACAACTAAATTGACCTTTTTCAAAATGATTCTTTTTTGGTAGGAGAAGGTCATTTTAGGATTGATTTAGACATAGTACTACTGTTTGATTGCAGGATGATTTAATTCTATATTCAAAATATCTTAAGTATGGGGTTGTCTGTTCTTCAGGCAGATTTTTCTGTCTGAACACAGCTTAAATAGCAGACAGCAAAAGACTCTGTAAATATCAGTTGTATCTGAAAACTTGAAGGTCTGGAGCTACACATTGTCATTTCTACCACACTGATGGAGAGGCTATGTCAATGTCATCCTCCCTGACCCAGCTCAGCACTAAACCTTAATAATAACAATAAATAAATAAATAATGATGATGATGATCATGATGATCATGATAATAATAATAATAATAATAATAATAATAATAATAATAATAATAATGATCCACTTGGTCTAGAAAAAGAAGCTGTTAATACCCAGGTAAAAAGACAGGCATACATATAGTGAAAGGTAGAAACAAAAAGATCCCTGAAGCTCACTGGCCACCAGCCTAGCTAAAAGCTCGAGCTGACTGGCAACCTATTTATAACTACTTAAAACCTCCTTACGACCTACTTACAACTTACTGGCAGACTCTTACTTAAAGAAATAAGGTAGAATAGAGGAAAACACTAACTATACTTTTCTGGACTCTGTACCTGCACATGCACACAGCACATTCAGGGTCCATATCAGTACTAACCAAGTCTGTGAGGAAATTTAACACCTCACTTTCTTTACAAAACAAGTTGAAAAATTAGTCAAGTGTCCATAGTTTGAGCTTTCTGAGAACCTTGCTTCAACAGCCTTCCAGCATCCAACACAGGGCTGGGGATATAGCTCAGTAAAATGCATTTATAAAGCCTTGGATTGATCCTGAGCTCTGTATAAAACTAGGCATGGTGAGTCACGCTAGGGTAATCTCAACACTTAGGAGGCAAAGGTGAAGGAGAAATGGATCAGAAAGTTCAAAGTCTTCTTAACTATAAACGGAGTTGAAGGCAGACTGCACTCTATGGAACTGTCTTGGAAAAAAATTGTTTACTCCAGTCATTTCTAACATCTGCAGTATCTGTGCCCAGTGTCTATAAACTTGAACAGACCTTGAACAGTGTCTGGTTGAGGCCCTAGCAAAATGTCCCTTACAGGCCTTTTTGTCTTTCAGTTCTTCAGCTTTCCAGTGTTCTGTGGTATCTTGCATACAAACTTCTACTATAATGCTCCCCCCAGATTTGCAGGCTCTCTGGCTGTTCTCTTTAGCCATCATGATTAAAGCAGCATAATTATCATATAATCAAAGGTACAACATACTGAGCAAGAGGCTTTAATTGCTGTGTCAATTGAAATGACAAAGATAATCCATATAATCTTTTCTCCTCGTTCAGGTGAACAGAAATTCCCAGGTCTAAGAATTTTCTACAGCAGCTGACTGGAGAGATAACTCAGTGAGAGAGCACTTGCCTAGGGTATGTGAGGTCCTAGGCTCCATTCACAGAACTGTAAAATAAACTCTGTTCTGCAGGATTGGCTGTAATAAAATCTGCCCCAGCAATCCTACCCTCTAATACAATAATTATGAAAATATCACTCATTGTGTTTCCTGCCACTGTGACATTTCAAATCATTCTTTCTCCTCCTTTGCAATCCTTTTTTTAAAAAAATTTCCTCATGTGTCTCTGTCATTTTTGCAGTCCAGTAGCAAGCAAAAAGAAATTTCTAACATTCTCCCTATTCAATAAGTAATGACAGAAACAGATGCCTACTCAAGCCTATAGTACTTGGAGTTATGTTCTCTGTAGTACTTCTAACTCCTAGGAAATTCAGTGTCTAAATTCAGCAGAGTGTGACAAGGGCTAGCATATTCTACATAGCATGTTTATTAAACTCAGTATTTGTACACTGCCAATGTAAACATGATATAAGGCACACCCACCCTCACAGAGCTGTGTAGTATATATGTAATTCACCTACAGCTCAGCTTTATGAACTGTGCTCCTTAGAGACACTAGTAGCTCCGAAAGCTAGGTACACAGTCAATAATTACTTTCATCTTTCTCCTTTTATTTACTCTTTAGGAGATTCATTAAGATGAAGAATGACAGCGTTGCTTCGCTAAGCCATTTTGATTGCTTTCCTAATTCATTTATCATGACCTTTACAACTCTTGGCCTCATCTTCACTTTCTAGTCATACGGAATCTTACTTTATTAAAACTGGGTTCTGCATCCTCACTGGCTGATCTCAAACAGGCCTTTTGCTCTACCCCTTATCTAATACCCTTGATATATGATAGAATTTTTCTCTTATAAAGATATTTAAGTGTGATATACAGGGTTACTGAGATTCACTGTGTGTATTTAAATTTCATGCATGCTAAAACTTTTTAAATGTTTATTTGCTTCTTAGCTTCAAATCCCTCAACAGAGGAGAGAGCTAAGAGCAAGTGGAAAATTGAGCATTCACTGCTGCGAAGTGTTGGAGATCACTGCGCTGCTGTGAAGAGTGTGTGCCACAAGCCAGGCACAGTGCTGCAGACCATTGTGAGCTCCTTATCAATGTGATCCTCACAGCAGTTCAAAGAGTAGATAAAAGTGAAGTTTCCTTAGAGATAAAAAAAAGCTTTGTCTCATATTTGTTGTTTGCCCTAAAGGGCTGCAAGCCCTCAGCTCCTTGGGACCTTTCTCTAGCTCCTTCATTGAGGACCCTGTACTCAGTCCAATGGACGGCTGTGAGCCTCTACTTCTGTATTAGTTGGGTACTGTTAGAGCCTCTCAGGAGACAGCTATATCAGGCTCCTGTAGTCAGGGGAAGGGGGAGGGAACAGGGGTTTGTTTTTGTTTTTGTTTTTGCTTTTTTTTTTTTTTTGGAGGGGAACCTGGGAAAGGAGACACGTAAATAAAGAAAACATCTAATTAAAAAAAAAAAAAAAAAAAAGCTTTGTCTCCAAAAAAGGTAGCAACTTGCAAGATTATGTAGTGAACACTGGACTTAAACTTACTGATGCCTTCTCTTATAGACCCTTCCCTTCTGTCCTCAACCTTAAGTACCAATAATCCACCATACACTAAATAAGATAAGATACACTCCTGCATGAGATAAGCAAAAGTCTGCCTGGCTTACTCTTCTCCCTTCCTTAGCTCTTCCTCACAGGAGACCTCCAGGCACTGCTCTTACACTGTGTACTGGTCTTTGGCAGGTGAAGTACACAGAATATTTGCTCTATTTTACCATAGCCTTGAACTATAACTCCAATTGTTACAATAGACTATCCCTGCTCTTAGAAAGACAATGTCAAAAGACTTAGAAGATTAGCCATATCTTCTAAGGAGAAGAATATTTGTACAAGATGCATCTGGAATGATACATTATCTGAAATATACCCTCGTCCCAAACTCTCCTAAGACTAAACAGTAATGAATAACTTAAAATAACTTAATAATAATTTAAAATAAGCAAAAAATGAGATGCCCTACCTAGAAAAATATATATAGCAAAAAATATATGCAAAGATGCTCAATATTATGTACAATATGAGGAATGCAAATTACTATGAAATTCCACCATTTAGCCATGAAAAAATCAGCCAAGTCCAGAGCAGGTAACACTACCAACACAGGTGCGCACACAGAGGAACAGAATCTGCCTGCTTGTCTACATTCATAGTCTACACAAAACCTACATAGACTCCTGATGATAATGGTGTGTAGATGAGGGCTGACTAATTATAACACATGCACCTCACCATTGGGGAATGTTAATAAAAGTACAGGATGTACATGGTGTACATGTGTTGGGGAAATCATTTAAATTTTTTTAATTTTGCTATAGACCAAAGATAAAAGAAAAAAACCTGCTCAAAAATCTACTTTAAGGAATAGGCTGTTTATGCAAAGTCAGCACTGCTGTTATGGGAGTAACCAATGGCTTTCTGGTTGGATTTGCCCTGTTACATGAGGGGAGCCATGCCTGGTACTGAAAACATGCTCTAAAACTCATGTTGAGGAGACAATAGACTGAAAATGGGGACTGTGTACTACTGTTTCATTAAATCACCACAGTATTAAGCTGCCTTCCAAACGTGTATGTTTATACACAGAGAAAAATGCTAGTCTCAGCCTTAATCAGAGAAGCCTCTCTTTCTAGTAAACAGTGGTGAACAGACTTGTGGGCTGTACTGGGAAAAGTGATCGGAGAGGGGCCAGCTCTAAAGAAGAGACTTATAGACATATAGATATATGTATATGAAACCATATGAAAGATATATATATATAGAGAGAGAGAGAGATGTAGATGTTGATGTAGATATAGATACATGAAACCATCTAAGTATCAAAGAGCATTGCAGAAGAGGGGCAGAAAGAATGTTAGAGCCAAAATAAGAAAAGGGGAGAGAAAACTTTGCAATCTGAGCTTCATGAAGCTGTAGATACTTGCACTTAGTCTGCATAAGAACAGACCCCATTAGCCAGGCAGTGGTAGTGCATGCCTTTAATCCCAGAGGCAGGTGGATTTCTGAGTTTGAGGCCAGACTAGTCTACAGAGTGAGTTCCAGGACAGCTAGGGCTATACAGAGAAACCCTGTCTCGAAAAACAAAACAAAAACAAACAAACCAAAAAAAACCAGGCCCCATCAACAGTCGAGCAAGGATGCAGGAAGGGCTAAGGTGACCCTACCCCTCCCTGCTGAACTGTTTGCTACTGACAGACTCCAGGTGAGGGGGAATCATTGCCTCCAGGTTGTACTCACAGCAACCCTACCAAGCCCCAACACATAGTTAAAACCCAGTGATCACACAGATGGCCCTGGTTAAGTTAAATGGGTCACAAATTAAAACTGTTCCCGATTCTGGGAGAAGGACTGGTAGGAATGAGGTGGTGTTGGTTGCAGTGGCAGGCAGATGAGAGTAGGTGTGCAGAAGAGAAGAAAATCAGAGAGCTATACACATGGATGAAGCCGTCAAACAACAAAATAAATTTCAAAAGGCAAAAATCAGACTGCTTGCATGGATTCTAAGGATATTCTCATACACAGGCAAGTATAACTAGATACAATGCACAAAACTTAATTCTGTATAAAAACTTAAATACCAAAAAAAAAAAAAAAATGGAAACCTTAAAGCTTTTGCTTTTGGGAGAAAACATAGAAAGAGATTCTATAACATGTCAAAGAGAAACAAATGCCATAAAATTTTTAGAAACAATGCAATATCACTGAAGACTTCAGGAAACAAGATATGTTATAAACTCATAAGACAAAAGCAAGAGATAGCACACACCTAACTTTATCTCAAGCACATTTATTTCACACTGAGCAGAAGTAGGTTGCACTTTCACCCAAAGAGAACTCTGTATGTGAAGTTTCTCTAGAGCAATTAGATTTTAGATAAATAATTAAAGCCCACTTTCTTGGTAAATATGCACTGGATTAATTGACATTTCAAATATGAGGTTTTATGCCCAACAAGCATAGCAAGCAAGATCATCTTTTCAAATAAAGAACAGACACCAAAAATGACATAGATTTACATTAAAAATCCTAGTGACCTTCTCCACAATCTGTGTATTAGATCTGGCAACTGGCTCTGCTCACTTTACAACTCTTACAAGGATATTTTCAGCACCACTGAATCTGATAACTCATAAAAGTGAAGTGGCAAAGATATTTGGAATGAGGCCCAGATGCTATGCAATATATTTCTAGCTCCAACTCTACTGATTCAAAGTTGGCAATGTGTTAGATCATCAAAGATGTGTTAGAGCAGTAGAGTGAGTGCAGTATGATAATCAGCAACAGATAGTTGAAAGATAATTAGATACACAGATATATAGAGAGGTGGTACATAAAAGACAGATAACCATGTACACAGATGGATTATTGATTAATTCATTCACTGATAGGTAAGTAGTCAGAAAAATGACAGATAGATGATAGATAGATAGATAGATAGATAGATAGATAGATAGATAGATAGATGACAGAGTGCTGATTTTTCTTCTTTAATATTTGTTTAGTAGGAGGGATTTGTGGCATGACTGCTTAGTGTTTATATTGAAAGGAAATTTCAACAGAACAACATAGCTCCAGAAATGGTTGTAATGAGGCAGCTTGATGATGTTAGCAGGAATTGTCTCTGAGTGTTTTTATAAAAATATTTAAAATAGTTAGATCAGTGACTACTTCCTGATCATCAAGTACTACTAAAAAATGATGGTACCAATGCAGTTAGCTTTTATGGAATTTTATTGAAAGAATATTATTAGTGTCCCCAAAAGCTAAACTGTGACATAGAGTCATACCATTAATGGTATGGAACATGTTAGTAGAGGTATACTTTCTCTTCCAAAAGAAAAAAAGAGACAATTTTTGTTTGTTCTCTGTAGAATGCCATCTGTGAGATCAACTGCTTTATATCTAGTACAAAGAATCAAATGCTAATTGATAGATGTGAAACACCTGTAAAGGTGTAAACGTCACTAAGGTACACTTTAATGATGTGTACCTTAGTGAACCATCATTTTCCTCCTAATCTCTACATTCTGAACAAGCTAAAATCAGATTCAAGTGTCATTATTCAATTGTCTCTTTACTATCCCTATGTATGAAATTCTCTCCAACATGACAGTATTGCCAGTGGTTTACTGTGGACAGAACAAGGAATCTCCAGAGCCCTCCACTTAATACTTTCAACCTAGACCCAATTCACTAACATGAGGACAAGCCTGAAGAGTTTACCAGTTTGTTCCACTCACATATTCACAAGCAGAGAACCTAACAAGGTGAATTTGCATTTACACTGGGCATCTAGAATAAAATTATGTTTTTCCTGTTTGCATCAGACACAATCAGAACATTAGCCTGCTGAATTCCCATTGCCTAAAGCATCTGGTTGGTTCTGTAGTCTCTGAATGATCTGGCTATTTTCATTTTTCACAGAAAACGATATTACTAGTAAATTCTCCTGGATCTCTTTGGGGAAAGTTTAAGAAGGAAGTTCTGATGTGAATGCAAGGTCTTTCATCAAGGTTCAGAACCAACCTCTCCTATAAGGACACTACGCAGGTGAAAGGATTACTCTGAAAATTGCCTGGGTAAAATTTCTATCAAAGTAAGGTTTCTACACAAAACTCATTAGATTTTAAAGTAAATATTTCGTAGAATCTAAGGGGAAGATACTTGTCCACAGGATCAGCTAACCACACAGAAAGATACAGATCAGAACATTCTGGCTACATCTGCTGCATTTCTTAGAATTCTATAGCTGAGAACTTATGTGTTCCTCAAATGCCTAGATGTAGATATCCTGTTCTCCAAAGAAGCGCTGCTGGAAGTAAAAGCTTTAAGAAATGGTACCAAATGAGAGCTCTTTAAGTCATTGAAAATGTGACCAAAGATGGTCTCAGGACTCTGGTCCTTCCACATGCTATCTTTCTCTTACTAGGACATGAGATAGGCAATTGTCTGTCATGCATTCCTGCCAATATATCCTGTCTCAGCACAGGAGTAAAGCAGCAAGGACAACTGATCATGGATAGAAACCACAGGGTCACTTAACCAAAGGGAAGTCTTTTTCTTTTGTTTTGTTTTGTTTTGTTTTGTTTTGTTTTGTTTTGTTTTGTTTTGTTTTTCGAGACAGGGTTTCTTTGTATAGCCCTGGCTGTCCTGGAACTCACTCTGTAGACCAGGCTGGCCTCGAACTCAGAAATCCACCTGCCTCTGCCTCCCAAGTGCTGGGATTAAAGGCATGCACCAACTCTGCTTGACTTTCTTTTTCCTTTGTAACTTGATTACCCATGGTACTGTTTTTAGTAATGGAAGGAGAATAACAGATAACTAACTGTGCTACCTCATTTAACTACTATTACATGACTGACCTTTGATACCCTAAGATTCACTCACCAGCTAAAATTGGGGAGTCCATTTCAACTACCAGAATTTCTTCAAATATTATGCCTTCAGAGAACCAAAAACACATGAGCACTTTTCCCTAAGGTAGTCCCCGATACCTATATAAGTGTCTAAGGAACAGAGTATGGATGGCCAACACATAGAGCTAAATGTATTCATAAGGTAAATGTAATAAAGAGTCTGGATTTGTCAGGTTAGCTAGAGCCATGGTTCTATTTATTTTTCTGATGATTAAATATTTTAATTGGACTGATTTGTACTGGTTCTACAGGAATCCTGGAAGCCAGAAAATCTCTGGTATTATATTCTTCCTCACATGCTTTCACACATACTTTAAATGTATCCTCTATAAATGCAAAAAAAGTCTCTAAATCTCTGTGTGGCATTTCATTTCTCCATGAAAGAAATAATTCGGAAGCCAATATAGCAAAAAAAATTAAATCTCTCTATGGTTTTGCATATTTAAAATTGTTATGAACTTCATCTCTCCCTTCCCCCAGCACTCACTTGGAGGGCTTTATTCTCAACAATAAAAGAAAGTCAGTGTTTCTCAATTTGCTACCAGATTCCTATTATTAAAAGACTAAGGCAATGTGGGTGAAAAGTGATGGCTTCCTTCTTTCTGCTGTGGTGTGCAATTAAGCACACAAGCATGTATATAAAGGGATCACCAAGAAGAGGGAAATGAAATGGCCCTAAAGATACTTCTGACATTTTGTTCTCCATATCTATGTTCTCAGCAATAAGAATTATAAAATCAAAATATTGATCTACTTAGAAAAATGTTTAAGATAGTCTACATCTTGTAACATCAAATATTCAGTCAAGATTAAATTCTTTATGTAAAAATAAACAAGTATTATCTGTCTCATTACTATGTAAAATTATATGTGTATGAAATTGTTTTAAAAACCTTTCATCATGATTTGTTATCAGTAGAAAAGAAGGAAAGACAAATGAGTAGCAAAATTTCTTGATGATAACACCTAAAATTTTCTAAAATGCATTGAAAAACAATATACTCATGGAGTTGAGTCTTCAATACTTGGGTACAGCACACTGAACATACTGCAACACTTTTAACTCTTGTCTTGTATATGGTTTCTATGGAAAACTGAAAAAAGTTCCAGCCATTGGAACCTGTCCTCAGCACCTTTAAGCAGGCAGTTACTCACAGAGAAACTCACCATACTTTACATATTTAGTTCCAAAGCCCTGATTCTGACTCTGTCTGGGAGAAGTATCAAATTATTAAACAGATACACTCTATCCCTGAAGGAGCTGACTTCATCGTCAATGGACCAGTTTCTCGATGAGGAGAAGCAAAGGTCATAGCAAAAGGGATTTGGTCAAGTTTATAGTTTTAACAGTGATGTAACCAAGACTGAGACCAGTGTTGTTCAGGAGAGAATTGGGGACTAAGAAAGCACCAGGGAGCCCTCCTAAGGGCAGAATGAAAACCAAGTAGTGACCTCAGATACTATCCCTGCAAAGAAAGCAGCTAAAATCTGATTTTATTGTTTTTACGACTATTCTTGCTCAAGGAAATTATTGAAAGAAATATAAGGCAATTATATCTTTACAATTGGTGTTATTTAAAATGTGGGCATGTCATATGAAATGTAAATAAATAAAATATATATTAAAAATTTAAAAAAAAACAAAAAATTTATCTTTGATAAGTGGATATTAGCCTAGAAGATCAGAATACACAAAGTACAATCCACAAACCACAAGAAACTCAAGAAGAAGGAAGACCAAAGTGTGAATACTTCATTCCTTCTTAAAAGGGGGAACAAAATACCCAAGAAAGAAGTTGCAGATACAAACTATGGAGCAGAGACTGAAGGAAGGACAATCCAGAGACTGTTCCACCTTGGAATCCTTCCCATATTCAATCATCAAATCCAGATACTATTGTGGATGCCAGCAAGTGCTGGCTGACAGGAGCCTGATATAGCTGCCTCCTGAGAGGCTCTGACAGTACCTGACTAATACAGAAGTAGAGGCTCACAGCCAGCCGTCCATTGGATTGAGTACAGGGTCCCCAATGAAGGAGCTAGAGAAAGAACCCAAGGAGCTGAAGGGTTTGTAGCCCCTTAGGAGGAACAACAATATGAACTAACTAGTACCCTCAGAGCTCCCAGGGACTAAAATACCAACCAAAAAGTACACATGGTGGGACTCATGGCTCCAGCAGCATATGTAGCAGAGGATGGCCAAGTTGGTCATCAATGGGAGGAGAGGCCCTTGGCCCTGTGAAGGTTCTATGCCCCAGTGTAGGGGAATGCCAGGGCCAGGAAGTGGGAGGGGGTTGGTTGGTGAGCAAGGGGAGAGGGGAGGGAACAGGGTTTTTTTGTGGCTTTTGTTTTTGTTTTATTTTTATTTTTATTTTATTTTATTTCTTTTTTTCAGAGGGGAAACTGAGAAAGGAGATATCATATGAAATGTAAATAAAGAAAATATAAAATAAAAGATCAAAAAATAAAATAAAATAAAATAAAATATGAGCATGTGCCCACATTATTCCAACCTCTCCACATAGCCAGATCCTGCCCATCTTTCTGCAAAGTCAAATTCTATGAGCCTTCCTTAGCTTCCACTCAACTCACCTCAACCCATCAGCTCTAACACAGGTCCCACGTCCAATGCCCTGACCAGGCCTAGCCACACATGCCTTGAGGATAAAGCTCTAGGCTTTTGCAATTGCCCATTCTGTCTGCCACCAACCCACAGGCCCCTGTCAACAACCTCCACCCAGCCAGATCTATACCCACACTTGAGACTTGGACCAGAAGACACATTCTGCACACCAGTCAAGAACCTCTTCCAACCCTGTCCATCTGAGTTATTTACAATTTCCAAGCCAAACCTGCTCACAAATCCTCTCTCTCTTCTGCCCCAACCAGCTATGTCTGTATCTGATTCAAAACTAACAAAATAAGTTTACACGCTGAGATCTCATCACAAAAATATAATAATATGAAAGATCCAGCCAGTATCTCCCCTCAGAAACCAGCCAGTTCTATTGGAATGTCTGTCAATGAGAATTATCTAGATGAACCCCAGGACCCACAATTTTATGAATTAAAAGAACACTCATAAACTTCATCAAAGAATTCAAGGAATTTAAAGACACAAAGAAACAGCTCAGTGAAATTAATTAAAGAAAAAGAACTCTGAGATATACCTCAAAAAATGCAAGTATAGAACTGCACATGTGTGTATACATGCATATATAATATATAACCATACATGTGTGTATAATATATAAATATATATAACTATATATATATATATATATATATATATAACTATGGAATGTCATAACTAAAGCAGTAAGTTTACAGAACAAATAAAAGATACTGAGAGCTGAAAAAAAACACAACTCAGATATAAGGTGAAACTTATCAAAAACAACAGCTGATTTCTCAATGGAAACTGGAAATTAATCAGTGGAGATAAAGAGGAAAACTCCATTCTACATAATGGAACAGATAACCAAGAAGTCATTACTATCCTAAACTTGTATGCACCAAACTCTGGCCCACCCACTTCCACTTTTTTAAAAAAGTAGGGTTAAAAGACACACCTCAATACCCCACTTTCTCCAATAGACAAGTCATCTGGACAAAAATAAACAGAGGATTATCAGAATTAATTGGCATTATATAACAAATGGGCTTAACAGATAACTAGAGAACACTCCACCCAACCACCAAAGAATACACATTCTACTCAGTAGTACATGGAAGCTTCTCTAAAACACATCACACCCTGAAACACTGAACAAATTTTTACAAATTCAAGAGGATTTAAATAACTCCTTGTACCCTATCTGACCACAATATAATAAAAATTTAAATTGACAGCAAACAAATCTCTAGTAAATAGACAAACTCAAGGGGATTAAATATACCATTACTGAATGATGAGTGAATCAAAGAAGAAATCAGGAAAGAAATAAAAACTTTCCTGGAAGTAAGTGAAGACAAAAAAAAAAATTCAACACAAGGAAACCTCTAGGACATGTTGGAAGTGGTCCCACAAGGAATATTTCTAGCTTTAAGTGCCCACATTTTAAAAAGTGGGAAGGGGTGACTTAATAATGCAACTTAAATATGAGGGGGAAAGTCCAAACACAGTAACTGCAAGAAATAAAAACTGGAGAAAAAAATCAATGAAACTGGAAAAGCATATCTCTATAGAACAAAATTTTGCATGATAAACCCATAGAAAACATCTTCCCAAATGAAGAAAAACATAAGACAAACACATGGAAGTCAGGAATGAGACAGGGATATCCAATATCCCCAACCCGTCTCAATACTGTGCTTGAAGCACTAGCTGGAGCAATAAGTCAAGAAAAGAAAATTAAAGTGATTACAAATATTTGAAGATGACACAAAATTAGACACTTGAGATCCCAGAACTTCTATTATAAAACTTCTAGAAACAATGAACAAATCCAGAAATATGGCAAGATACAGAGTCAAACTGCACAAATAAATAGCTTTTCTATACACCAACAGCAAACATACAGAGAAAACAACCATGGACACATTTCCATTGACAATAGCCTCAAAGGAAATATAATACCTAGGAATAAACCTAACCAAGGAACTGAGAGACCTCTACAATGGAAACTTTAAACCTCCAAAGAAAGAGATAAAAACACCAGAAAATGCAAAGACATACAGTGCTCATGGAGTGGTAGAATTAAAATTAGGAAGACAACCATTCTATCAAATGATATCAGTCCAACCCCAAACAAACCCCAATCTCATTCTTCAGGTAGATAGATAGATAGATAGATAGATAGATAGATAGATAGATAGATAGATAGATAGATAGGGATAAATAGATTATAATAAAGTGCATATGAAAACATAAAAACCCCAAATAGCAAAAACAACTTTAAGGGGGAAAGGAAAACATGCTGGAGGGATTACCATTCCAGATCCCAAGATATATTATGGAGCCATGCTAATAAAAGTAATACATTACTGATAGGACTGACATAAAACAGTCACTTAAACTAATTGAATATTATCCCAACCATAAATATATGTAACTTCAGCCATTGAATATTTGATGAAGATTAGAATATACCCTGGGGAAAAGAAAATATCTTCAAAAAATGGTCATGGGAAAACTGAATGTCCACATGCAAAAGAATGAAGTTGGACCTGTACCCATCACCTTGCATAAAAACTAACTCCAAATAGATCAAAAATTTAAATGTGAAACCTGAAACTCTAGAAGAAAACTCGAGCAGTGCTGTACATGTTACAGGGTTAAGAAAGGACTTTGTGACTAGGACCCCATTTACCAGAAAATTAAGGCCAACAATTGGCAAGTAAGACTTCATAAAACTAAAGAAGCATCTGCATAGTTAAAAGATTGATCCATTGGGTGAAGAATAAGCCTCAGAATGGAACAGAAACTTTGCCTCCTATACATCTAATATGAAAGAAATATAAAAGAACAAAAAAAGGAGAATAAAGAAAATGACACATTCAAAAAATGGGCCTGGGACCTGAACAGAGAATTCTCAAAAAACAAAAAGAAAAAATGACTAAAAAAAATGTCAGAAAATGTCCATCATTCCCAGCAACTGGGGAAATCCAAATCAAAACTACTCTGAGATTTTATCTTACTCCAGTAAAAGTGACAAAGATCAACAAAACATCTGACAAGTGCCAGATGGATGTGGGAAAGGGGAACCTTCATTCAGTGTTGGTGAGACTGCAGAGTTCAGTCACTCTGGGCATATGCCCAAAGGATTCCACATCCTACTCTACAGAAACGTGCTCATCCACATTCATTGCTGCTAGGAAATGGAAACAACCTAAATTTCTTTCACCCAGTGAATGGATAATGAAGATGTGGTATGGGATACTATTTGGTTGTAAAGAAAAATTAAATCATGAACTTTGCAAGTAAATAATAGAACTAGAACAGATCGAGGGAGGTAGCTCAGACGAAGAAAGACAGATGTCACCTGTTCTCTCTTAATGGAGGCCCATAGCTCCAAATCTTCAAATGTGAGTAAAGGATTAGTATAACCGCAAAAATAAAGTACAAAAAGACCATTGTTAAGGTGGAGGTTGAAGAGGGATAGAGAGAGGAATAGTCAGGTACCAGTGATCTCATGGGGCAAATGGGAAAAACTGGATCACTTTAATTAAGGAGGTATAAGGAGGTGTACAGGAGAAAGGAGGGAAGAATGACAGTAAAGATATCTGAAAAGTCATAAGGAACTTACCTATCTTAGCATACCTATAACATACATAACTGCATATGCATATACATATACATATACACATACACATATAGTTTAAATGAACATTACTTTCTTTTTAACTTATGACAATCTGGTTTTTTTAATGATACAATTC
>JADRCD010225354.1:0-19131 GCA_019843815.1 Montemys delectorum | reverse complement strand
CGCTCTAGTGCCCTCTTCCGGCCTCCCTGGACATTGCATGCACATGGTGCCCAGACAAACAAACATGCAGGAAAAACGCCACACCCAGCTTGAGGTCAGCTTGGTCTACAGAGTGAGTTCTAGGACAGCCAAAGCTACACAGATAAACCCTGTCTCGAAAAACCAGGTGGATGGCTCGATCCACAAAATATTGTCCTAATACAGGAAAGGAAATAAAGTCTTTTAAATTATATTTCAGAAGGAAAAGATGGAGAAGTGGAGAGGGGGAAGAGGGAGAGGAAGGGGATGGCCCAAACATGAGCCCCTTCTAACTCGCTCTTAGTATCTCCACAACACACAACAGAGGGCACTGGAGGGCAGGATCGGGACTGTTGAACTGAACTGAGTACTACATTGCTCTGTGTGGCACAAGAGAAGGCTGCTGTCCTTACCTATTTCAGTTGCTAAGCTTTCAAAGTCACCAAGTCGGAGTTTCTTTGTATCCGACTGCCCTTCAGTGCCTGCCTGGGCTGAGCCCTTGGGACCTGTCTCTGCTGGGTTGGTAGCAGCCTCTCTCCCTCGTCTACAAAGGACACTGAACGTATTGCAAGAGGAATGGCCTCCCTCAATGCATGGGCCCTCTAAAGGAAGCTGTTTTGTTTTGTTGTTTTGGTTTTGGTTTAGTTTGGTTGTCTTGAGACAGGGTTTCTCTGTGTAGCCCTGCCAGTGGTGGCACACGCCTTTGATCCCAGCACTTGGGAGGCAGAGGCAGGTGGATTTCTGAGTTCGAGGCCAGCCTGGTCTACAGAGTGAGTTCCAGGGCAGCCAGGGCTACACAGAGAAACCCTGTCTTGAAAAAACAAAACAAAAAAAATACAGGCAGTGGAGAGAGGTGGGAGGTGGTGTTTTAGCTGGGAGAGTTGTACAGAGACAGGTAGAAGAGAGGGAACAAGCTGGACACAAGTGAAGACAGAATAAGAGAATAAGAAGGAACCAGGAGAGTAGAACAGATTGTCAGTTTGAAGCTACGCCCAGCAAAAAGTCAAGAGGCCTAGAAAGAAGCCAGATCGAGTCACCTTAGAGAGGACGTCAAGCCGCAACAGCTGAGTGGAACCCAGCCAGCTAGAACTAGGACGAGAAAGGGCGAGCTTACTCAGCAGCAAGTCTCAGGGGCTGGAAACATCCTAGGCCTAGATCAGACTGTATGGAGCTAGAAGCTTCATGAGCTAGGCCTAGGTTAGCAGAGACAGTGAACCTCAGAGACGAGTTACCTTAAGCAAATACAAGCTACATTTGCACCTTTTCTAATCCCCTGCGGTAGCAATTTTACATTACATCTTACCCATTCAAACCACTCAGTGGCTTCTATCTAAGTCACCTTGGCAACCAGGGTTTGTGGCCATCAGCCGCCGGCCTCACAGACAGGTCCTGGAAACTTTCCATCTTCCAACTCACCTCTTTGATCTCCTTCAGAAGTTCAAGAGCACAGCTGAAGTCGGGGGGCACGGCGGTCAGCTGCTCCTTCAGATGGTCCCAGAAGTCGTTGGGCATGGCGTCCTTACCCTTGCCTTCCAGGCTGCAGGAGGGTCAAACACACAGGTCACCCTTGGCAGGAGAAGCCACTCCCCCAAAGACAGCGCCAGGAGTAACTCATGGAGCACGGCAGGGCCTGCTGAAGCCATTCCCCCAAAGACATTGCCAGGGGTAACTCATGGAGCACGGCAGGGCCTGCTGAGGGCCGGGTGTGATGTCAAGGCATCCCGAGTGAGTTCAGCCTGAGGCTCACCTACGTGTGTGACCTGTGTGCGTGCTCTCTCTCTCTCTCTCTCTCTCTCTCTCTCTCTCTCTCTCTCTCTCTCTTGTGCATGCCTGTCAATGCCTGGAGCTGTTATTTTCTTTCACTCATAAAAGTTGGGAAAATATTTTCCCTTTTTTTGTTTTTTGTTTTTGACAACACTTGAATGTAAAAGACACCTCCAAACCAGTCAGACTTAAAAAAAAAAAAAAAAAAGGCTCGGCTTAGTGTGATGGCTTCCCAGCACCCAGGGAGCAGAGGCAGGAGGATCTCTTTAAGGCCAGCCTGGTCTACACAGGAAGATCAGTGAGGGCTACACACACACACAGACACATAGATACACAAGTATAACTGTCTCAAAAAGAAATGCTTCCCCTATCCCTTCCTCCCAGGCTTTCATTCCGAGGACATCATCTTCTCTCCACCAAGGCTACATTTTGTTACTGTTGTCACTCTTTGTTAAGACTTAAAAAAAAAATTAAATAGGGCTGGAGAGAGCAGTGGCTGCTCTTCCAGAGGTCCTGAGTTCAGTTCCCAGCAACCACATGGTGGCTCACAGCCATCTGTAATGGGATCCAATGCCCTCTTGTGGGGTGTCTGAAGACAGCTGCAGTGTACTCACATACATGAAATAAAATCTGAAACAAAAAAAGTCTTGAGTCCCAGCACTTGGGAGGCAGAGGCAGGCGGATTTCTGAGTTCGAGGCCAGCCTGGTCTACAGAGTGAGTTCCAGGATAGCCAGGGCTACACAGAGAGAGTAACACTGTCTCAAAACAAAACAAAGCAAAGCAAAACAAAACAAAACC
This sequence comes from Montemys delectorum, assembly GCA_019843815.1. Lineage (NCBI taxonomy): Eukaryota > Metazoa > Chordata > Mammalia > Rodentia > Muridae > Montemys > Montemys delectorum. The sequence continues at coordinate 16,550 of JADRCD010225354.1, read as the reverse complement.
CCAAACAAAAATGAAAATAATCTCCACACTTAGGAGGCATCAGCAAGAGGACCAGCCTGGACCATGAAAGACAAAATACAAATAGACAAAAATACAGAACAATTCAATATAGAAAGGAGAATCTTTTCAACAAATGCCGTTTGAACAACCAGACAGCCACACGTAGAGACCTGATTCTAAACACTAAGATGGGCATGGCAAAGGCATCCCAGGCTTGGACTGTGGATTTTAAATGAGCAAGAGAGTAATCATCAAAATAGGAACCGCGGCAATCCACACAGTCCGCCAAGGACACATTCATTTGAGTTGTTTTGTTTGTTTGAGGTGGGGTCTCCCTGTGTAGCCCTGACTTGCCTTCAACTCACCACAAAGACCAGGCTGGTCTCCAGCTCAGAGATCGGCCTGCCTCTGCCTCCTCCCAATGCCAGGATCAAAGGCGCGCGCGTGTGCCCTTCACACAGCGCCGGGTTTATTTTAAATAATATTTATCTGTTTATTGGGGAGGGGGGCATGTGGAATTAAACTCAGGTTTTCCGACTTGGCAACAAGTGTCGGCCCACTGAGTCACCTCCCCAGCCCCCAGAATCCCTCGGTGCTAAATAACGACGTCAGGAAGTCAAATACAGAAGCTGTAAAAGCCAATACCTGCTTGAAGATAAATTCCTTTCTTCCAAGCGGCAATCGAGCTTGGAAGCATCAAGGGCTCTCTCCGCCATACCTGTAATTGGAAGAACTTCTGGTGGACAGCTATCAAGCCACACGAGCCTGAATCTCCCGGGGTGATCTCAGAGTCCACTCAACCAGTCCCTTGTACTTCCCCAGGGTCGGGGGCTAGAAATGCTCAGAGGAGTCCAACACAGTGAAGGCTAAAGTTCTGGAAGGCACGACATGAAGCTGATTCAAAGATAAAGCTGTCAGGCTGGAGAGAGGGCTCAGGGCTTAAGAGCACTGACTGCTCTCCCAGAGGTCCTGAGTTCAAATCCCAGCAACCACATGGTGGCTCACAACTGTCTGTAATGGGATCTGATGCCCTCTTCTGGTGTGTCTAAAGACAGCTACAGTGTACTCATGTACATAAAATCTTAAAAAAAAAATAAAGCTGTTTTAGGAAAATGTTACAAAGCTACAAAGAAACAATTTGTGGTTTGCAAAAATAAACAAACACTTGTTTATTGAGCAGCTTTTCTTCTTGTACCTCTGTCAACCCCACCAAGGTGGGGTTCTCTACCGGAAGAACGTTCGTGCACAGAACCAACGTTATTTGCTTTTCTAAGACAGTAGCTCCCAGATTTGAGAATTTTGCAGATGAGTGAAATTTCCAAGATTTTAAGATTAAAGATCACAACTTGCCAATTCTGTGTTGTCAAGTATGGACAAGAAGAAAATTTTACTCTACAGCCATCCAAAACCTAGGTCTGTAAAAGTAAAACCAGGAATGCTAAGTGGGAGCCCAGGATGCTGATCACACCACTTCTGTAAATGTGTCCTTTAACATTAATATTCAGGGCTGGAGAGACGGCTCAGCGGGTAAGAGCACCGACAGCTCTTCTGAAGGTCCTGAGTTCAAATCCCAGCAACCACATGGTGGCTCACAACCATCTGTAATGGGATCTGACGCCCTCTTCTGGTGTGTCTGAAGACAGCTACTTGCACCAGAGCAAGAGGAGCAGGGCCATCCTGAGTTCAATTCCCAGCAGCTACATGATGGCTCGTGGCCATCTGTACAGCTACAGTGTACTCATACAAATAAAATAAATCTTAAACAAAAACAAAAAACTTTCTTAAAAAAACCAAAGAAACAAAAACAAACAAACAAAAACAAACAAACAAAGGTGAAGAGACCCTGCTCTTCCCTGCTTGCATGCAGCCCCTTCATTATCCCAGCCAAAATGGCTGGCACGACACAACCAAATCCATAAACACTCCGAGGTGAAAGGAGACTTTCAAAGCCACAGTGGGTGGTGCCTCAGGAACCCTCCAGCTTCGAGGAAGCAGCCACAAGTTCCGCCCAGAGACCGGGGAAACTAGGAGGGCTCAAAGAGCAGAGATAAAGTGTGGCTAAAATTCTTAAAAATCCAGATCGCCTCCCCCACCTACAAAAGAAAACTGCAAGACAACTAACCTGATATACACACTTCCAAATTTTTATCAAAAGGAATTTGATATATATACTCATAGGTATATATATATATATATATATACACACATACACACTCATAGGTATATATAATATATATTATATATACTCATAGGTATATAATACATATACTCATAGGCATATATGTGTTATATATACTCATAAGTATGTATAATATATATCATATACTCATAGGTATATATATATAATATATACGCATAGATATATGTGTACGTATGTGTACATACACACACACCTATGGAGGCAAACAGCCATCGTAAGAACCGGTGTTTCTAAAACAGCATCAGCTCACCCTGACCTTCCTGAACCCCACTGCAGCCGGGATCCTCCGTGGATGCACAATCCCCACCCCTCCACTCCCCCTACCACCCGGTACGCCTGGGTCTTGTCTCAAGTCACTGCATTAAGCAGCAGCGACCCCGCGTGGCCACAAGGGGGAAAGACTAACTGTCGAGCGTCGCAGGGAATCCATGGCAACGCCGGCGGGCGAGCATTTGAACTGAGGGAGGGGAGGTGGGTGGGAGGGGAGGTGGGAGGGACGGGACGGTCCGGACCTGCGGTCCCCGCACTTGGGGACCCTGCCTCAAGCAGATACCTAGCCTGTGCGAGCTCGGGGTCACGCCGAGGTGGCCCTTTCCCGGGGATGGCGGAAGCGGTGCCCCACGCGTGACCGGGGGGAGCTTCGCTCGGGCGGAGGGCTGGGGACACCGGGAGGTCGGGCCGGTCCGCAGTCCTCCGTGGGCCACGGGACCTCGTGGCGCCGTCTGGACCCCGCGCCCCTGCGCGGACCCTGGGGTGAGGGCGGCCGTGCTCGGGCGGCGGTTCAACCTACGCGATCGGTGCCCCTGGGCGCTGCTCGCGCTCTCCCGGGTGTTTCCCCCGCGGGATTCACGGGAGGAGCTCTCGGCCGCGCCGGCCTCCTTCCGGGCCGCCCTCTCCTTCACGTCTGGCATCCTGGTGGTGTTGGTGGTGGTGGTAGTGGTGGTGGTGGTGGTGGTGGTGGTGATGGTGGTGGTGATGGTGATGGTGGTGGTATCTGGGTGGTGACAAATGTTGGGGGCTCGTCAGGGCCAGGGGGACCAGCGCTGGCGCAGGGGGGGGGGAAACTGAGGCTGCAGAGTTCGAGCATCAGGCGCCTCCCTCCGCCCGGACGGACGCCCGACAGACGCCCAGACGGACGCCCCCTCCCCTCCCTTTTGCCCCTCTCCATCTCTCACCACTCACTCCCCTTGCCTCTCCCTCTCTCCACGCCTCTTCCCCCTCACCTCCCCTACCCTCTCCTTGGTCCTCTCCTCCCTTACCTCTCTCCCGAGGAGTCCCCTCTCCCTCCCCTTCCACTTTCTCCCTCCCCTCTGCTCACTTCCGTCTCTGCCGGCCCGCCCGCTCTGGCTGGCTGGGCGGCACCGGGCGGGGGTGGGCAGCGAGGGGTGGGCTGCGTGGGCTCAACCACCTGGGAGGGCGGGGCGGGGGCGGCGGGGCTGGGCGGAGCCACTGAGCCCCACGTGGATGCTGTCACACACTCCGCGTCCCCACCCCGCGGTCTGGGCAGGAGTGGGAGCGCCCGGGGTTGCAAAACAAACCGCTTAGGTGTCCTGGCAACGAGGCCCGCGCGCAGCCCTCCCCTCCCCTCCAGCTTCGCGACCCGCTACCGACCACCACCTGCCTTAACTGGGGACAGAGACTGGGGCGAGGGCAGTCAGCCCCTACACGAGCTGGGGCTTAGGGAGAGCCTGCAGAGCACGCACAGGGGTGCTGGCCTCGAACTGCTGACTCTCCTGCCTCCTCCGCCTGAGTGGTGGGGTCACAGGCGTGAGCCTGTGGGTTCAAGCAGTGCTGGGGATGGAAGGGGCCTCAGAGAGGCTGAGCTCCAACTCCAGCCCTCAGAATCTTAAAGGGGGTGTGGGGGGTGAGGCCTGGAGAGATGGCTCAGCCGTTAGGACCACTGGCTTTCTTCCAGAGGACCAGGGTTCTATTCCTAGCACCAACAGCCAACAGGGTGGATCACTGCCATCTCCAACTCCAGTTCTAGTTCCAGAGAGGAATCGGAGCTCTCTTCATATATCCTGGGCATGGCATGCATGTGATGCATTTACAAATGTGCAGGCAAAGCATCCATGTATTTAAATTTTCTTGCCGGGTGGTGGTGGCGCACGCCTTTATCCCAGCACTTGGGAGGCAGAGGCAGGCGGATTTCTGAGTTCAAGCCCAGCCTGGTCTACAGAGTGAGTTCCAGGACAGCCAGGGCTACACAGAGAAACCCTGTCTGGAAAAACAAAACAAACAAAAAACTCCAAATGTTTTTACTTTTTTCGAGACAAAGTTTCTCTGTGTAACTCCCAGCATTCTTGGAACTCTCCCTGTAAACCAGCTGGCCTCGAACTCAGATCTGCCTGCCATTGCTGGGATGAAAGGCATGGGGGGCCACCACGCCCCGTTTTCACAGGTCTTTTAAATAAAATATGCACCCGGACCCTGGATTTGGGGAGAGAACATGGAAAGGTGTTTGTCCCTCACAATCTTTCTGGCCTCTTCATCACTCTGACTTGAAGTCATCAAAAAAAAAAAAAAAAAAAAAAAAAAGTAAATGCATCACATGCATGCAGTACCCCAGGAGGTCAGAAGGGGGCGTGGGATCTCCCTAAAATGGAGTTACAAATGGCTGTAAGGCCCGAGCCGCGTGCTGGAGGGGATGGATGCCTGTGCTTCGGTGTCAGGACACCTAAGCAGTTTTCCAATCCCTGACTTTGGAAAACCGGAAAGTACCGGTGCAGGCCCATCACCCTAGCTACTCAGGAGGCTGAGGCAAGAGGACAATGGGCTGGCCAAGGCCTGCTTGCTACACAGTTCCAGGGCAGACTAAGCAACTTAAAGCCAGACAATGGATGCAGTTTAGTAACAAAACGCCGGCTATGTTTGAGGGCCTGGGTCCAGTTCCAATACTGCAAGGTAGGATTTACTGAAAGGAGTTAAGGCTGGTAGCCCTGGGTTCGATTCTCACCCACCACCCAAACTATCTCCAGCACACACTAAGCCCCCTTCCTCCCCACCGTGCTCCCTGGTATTTCCCTCTGGGTGGTCAGCTGTGAAGCAGAGAAGAGCTACACAACGATGTCACAGTTTCCTGTCACATAAGGACGCATTTAGACTCAGCTCTTGCTCTCTCTTCTAAAAGGAAAATGCAGGGTCTGGAAAGACCGCACCCAAATGGTGGCCTACAAACACCTGACACCCTCTTGTCTCCTCTAAGGGCTCTTGTCTTCTGGGTATATATATTACGTGTGTGTGTGTGTGTGTGTGTACAATATATATACATATATATGTATATGCATACATACAAACATACATACACACACATACATGCAGGCAAAACATTTTTTTCCATCTTTTTTTCATAACAGGGTTTCTCTGTGTAGCTCCGGCTGTCCTGGAACTCACTCTGTAGACCAGGCTGGCCTTGAACTCCCTGAGATATTCCGGCCTCTGTCTCCCGGAGTACTGGGATGAAAAGCATGTGTCACCACCGCCTGACCTATTTGGGAATTTTAATGTCACGGAGGAAAAAGAAATTGTGCTTGTTTTTAAATAATAGCCCATTTTCCTCCCTATAAAATAAATCAATGCTATAAAGATCTCCCCCAGATGTCTGAATTCCCCTGGGAATTTTTCTGTGCTCATGAAATAGCCCGTCTCCATATTTAAATCCATAGGTCAGCAGAATGCACTAATGGGCCAAGGAGCCAGCTTCCAAGCCTGACTACCTGAATCCCTAAGACTCCCATCATGGAAGGAGAGACCTGCTACAAGCCATCCTCTGGCCTCCTCACCTGTGCCATACCACGCACACATTCGTATTCACACACACACACACACACACACACACACACACACACACACAAAGTGTAATTAGAACTTTTAAGAGCTAACTTCTCTTGGAGGGTTGTAGGGAAATATCAAAGGGCACTCAGGGTGGGGGTGGGGCTGAAGAAGAGGGGAGCACCGGAGATAGCTGAGGAAGGCTAAGGGAAGCATTTTCCCAGGGCCAGGCAAGGTGCAGACCACCAGGATCCTTATCATTAATAGTTATCAGAAGCAACGAGGCAAAAATTAGCGTCTCCTCGAGGGCCTAGAGGAATGAGAGGAGATAAGGCCTCCTTCCTCCAGAGGGCCTGAGTTAATCACTGACTCGAGGCTTAATGATTCACTGGGCGCCTTTCCATTCCATCTGAAATACATGCGATCGCCCCACAAACCCACCCATGCAAACAGGCAAAAGCGGGCGTCACGTTGGACTGTGCATGCATATGAGGGCAGATGAGAGCGATTTCAAGGCGTAACCAAAAGGACGGATGGGCAGGATCTTGACTAGCTCACAGGCGTCTTATGAAGTCACCCTGAGTGCTTGACTCTGGCTAAGAAGCTGTTCACGTACAAGGAGATCTAGCACATAGTGTCTTGGTGAGCTCCATGGGGGCCAGGGGTAGAGGGCAGGTCAGAGAAAGGGTCGGGGATCCCAGGTCAAGTCTCTATCTGGGGTCCCAAGTAGGTAAGACTTCCTTTTTTTAAAAAAAATACTTAATATATATGAGTACATTGTAGCTGCCTTCAAACACACCAGAAGAGGGTTTCGGATCCCATTACAGATGGTGGTGAGCCACCATGTGTTTGCTGGGATTTGAACTCAGAAGAGGGTTTCGGATCCCATTACAGACGGTGGTGAGCCACCATGTGTTTGCTGAGATTTGAACTCAGGACCTTCAGAAGAGCAGGCAGTGCTCTTAACCGCTGAGCCATCTCTCCAGCCCCTGTAAGATTTCCTGTCTGCAGAGCTGAGTCTCTGGTTTTACCTGGCTTGCCCGCCACCTCTGGCCTTCCTTAAACTCTCCTAAAGGTGAGCCTATCAGGTTAGCATTCAGCACAGACTGCCCAGTCCTTGCTAACCTAACACCTTAACCCTGTGACAGTGCATAAACCTCAGACAGGGGAGGCAGTTTCCCAAGCAGCCTAAGGTGGGAAGGAAAAGCCTTGCTTGCCCCCACGCTGAGGTGTACCACAGCTGTCCATCCCCAATGCTCACCTGACTGAGTTCAGACACAGTGCGGGGAGGGGGGGGGGGGCGGGGAGGGGAGGAGGCCGGCCTCAGATTTCCTGTTTGAGCCTCAGTCTCAGCCCCTGAGTGCCTGAGGCTGCAGGTGGGTGCCTCTTCACCAAACCCAGGCTTCACTTTTAGACACAACACCATTTGACCTTTATCTTCTAGTCTTAATATCTCTGATTTTGTTTCTTCATTTCGACTGGGTCTCGCTCTGTAGTCCCCGGCTGGCCTCCTACTCGATAGGTAGCCCAGGCTTCCCACAAATGTGTGATCCTCCTACTCCTGCCTCCTAGGTGCTAGCTAGCTCCCAGGTCCACTACACAGGCCTCTCACATCTATTCTAACACTTAACTCCTACTCCCTTCAATTACTTGACAATTATTGCCCTGAAAGGAAGAGCTCCCTGTCTGAGTTATGCCATGCCTTTGCACCTCCTGGGTCCCCACATCCCAGATTGAGACTCACGGTTAGACATTTCCACCCAATCCCAGCCTGATGGTTCACACTTGTAATCCCAGGAAGTCCAAACTTTAGAGGTCGACCTTGGCTACTTAGAGAGTTTGGGCTACAGGAGAACCTGTCAAAAAAAAAAAAAAAAAAAAAAGAGAAAGAAGAAAGGGAGAGAGGGAGAGAGAGGGGTGCTGGGGTGGGGAAGACAGGGAAAAAATAATGAAGAAAAGAAACAATTGGAAAATTGCCCCTACAATTTTCCAGTGCCTCGGCCATTCCCCAATGTGAGTGAGGCTGAATCGATATTCTCATTGGGTAAATCCGGTTTTGTGTGCCCCTACCCCAGGAAGCAAATTATACTGAAAGTCAGTCTAATCCCCAAAGATGTTCTGAAAAACAAAAACAAACAACAACAACAACAAAACCAAACCAGTGGCCTGCTGGTTCCCACGTGGCTATGAGGCAGCTCAAATTTTAAAAGAAATCCTGGGTTTGGACTGGGGAAGTAAAAAACAAAACAAAAAACAAAACAAAACAAAACAGAATCTAATTTTACTAAAGCCGTTCTGAGCTCCAGATGATAAAAGACTGAGCCAAGGTCACCACCAGTTTATGGAACAAATTTCGAGAAGAATCCACAGCTCAGTGTGTTTACTGTGTGATGTATAGAACTTTGGATGAGTAAATGCCAACACCGTAAATAAATATTTACATCTTCTGAAGGAAAACAAAGTAAATGATAGGCCACAGGGCGGAAACAGTAAAGGCTGAAGTTAAATAGAGGCCAAGCCAGTCAGGCCGACTGGAAGATAAACAGCCGGCTGAAGTGGTGGGGATGCGTAAATACAGTGCGGGGATATTTAAATGGAACCAGTTGGAGTCGTGTAAACCGGGACAGACTCCACCCGGGGGGCCTCCCTCACACACACAGAACCGCACGTCGAAACGATTGGTTTTAGGCTCTTGACGAATGTGTTTCTTTCCACTGATCCCCCAACCCTCAAGGCTACGAGAAAGGCTGAGGTGATCTAGAGATAGCTTGGACCCTTAAGGGTCAAAGGGCTGGCGAGATGGCTCAGCGGTTAAGAGCACTGACTGCTCTTGCAGAGATCCTGAGTTCGGATCCCAGCAACCACATTACAGGTGGCTCACAACCATCCTTAATGGGATCTGACACCCACTTCTGGTGTGTCTGAAGACAGCTACAGTGTACTTACATATAATAAAAAACAAATCTTTAAAAAAAAAAAAAAAGACCAAAGGGAAGTGTGGCCGGTGGGTAATCGTGACAGATTCTGTAGGGAGGCTCAGAGCCCAGGACAAAGAAGATTCTGGAAGTTGCAATCGCAGCATTGCTTCTGACCAATCTTTCTTCAAGAAGACCCTAACCCCCCCGCCCCCAGCACACTTTCCCAGATCCCACACTCCGTGGATGTCGCTAATGGTTCTCCAGAGCGACCATTAAAACTTGTAGTCACAGGTTTGCTCCTATGATTAATCTGTATCGAAATGGGGGCGGGGACAAGGCCGCAGAGCTGGCGGATTCTGTTGAGCGACCGGTAGGGGGCAGCAGAGGGCAGCGAAAAAGTCGAGGGAGAACCTGGGGTCCCCACACCACCACCCCCCACACCACCACCCTGCTTGCTAACCCCCTCCGCTCTCCCCAGCGATTCAGCAGCCACAAACATCAACTTGAAAACGTTCTCTAAGCTATGTCCCCAAAACAATTGCTCCTTGTGCCCGGGACACGGGCGCAAGTTACACACTTAAGCTGTTCCCAAAGACCTATATTCAGTTGGTTTTCAACTCCGGGGAAAGCTGGCAGCCTCTTTGTGGGTTTTTAAAAAAAAAAAAATTTTTAGTTGGAGGGACAATTAAACCTTTATGGGCCCCAGAATGTACCTAATGCAGACATAAATAATGCCCTCATTTCTGCCCAATATGCTTTCTGGCAACAGAGGCTTTTTTCTTTCTTTCTTTCTTTCTTTCTTTCTTTCTTTCTTTCTTTCTTCCTGCCATGCAAAGCCCAGGTCCCAGAAACCCATTTTGATTAGGGCAGGTGACAGGGGTCAGCAGGAGTCATGACTCTGACCCTAAATATGACACCAGCCCTCTCTCATAAAATGGACACGTTGCAGGCCTCTGGGCCTAACCGGCCTTAAATAAATCACTTACAGAACTCTTAAAGACTTCCCAGACAGTCACCAGGATTTTAGGCCAAGAAAACGAGTTTTGTTTTCTTCGTGTGTTTCTTTGGGCCCAAGTGGTCCATTTGTCAAGAATCCTGACTCGTCTCCACACAATACAATACATTCATATACTTCCAACTCGGTGTCCTTGAATGGACCACGGGATTTCAGTTTAATCCAATAATATCATTAAAAGCTCCAGGCTCCCTTCTTAAAGGGCTGTTTGAGCAAACCCTTTTGTTGAGTGAGGCGGCCTTTGTAAGGCAAATGACCAGCCACCAATTTTGTTTTTCGAAATCTTGGGATTTCACATAGCCCGTTTCCTCAGACGGGGCCCCACTGGAGGTGGGGGCCTGAGTTTTATTTTTCCGACTCCAGTACAGACTGTCTACTGGACACACAGGGCTGGCCGGGGATGAAGGCACCGCATGCTAGCTGGAGCAAGAGATGGGTTTCAATCACTCCTGTCTTCTGGAATTATCTAAATTTTTGCCAAGAGCCGAATATAATGACCTGACAAAGAGTGAGACATTGGAGGGCCGGTCTATTTGAAGTTGATCTCAAAAGAAATGGCTGAGAAGTTAGGGGGCCATTGCTGTAGGGGTTCTTAATTGTGGTAAAATAATATAGTATTTATCACTTTACCCGATCCTGCATGGACAATTCCAGTACATTAAATGAAGTTACAACGTTGAGTAACATTGTTACTTATCTATACCCAAGCCTTTCCCATCATCCTCAACAAAAGCTCTGTCCTCTCTGGACAAAGGCTGCCCATCGATGTCGCTCCCCCCAGACCACTGCAGCCTCTCTGTCTCTCTCTCCCTCCCTCCTTCCCTCCCCCCCCATCTCTAATAGTAGAGATGTCTCACACACCAAGTTTTCTGTAGGTCTTTTTTCCTTCCTACCACAAGAGAACAGGGAAGTTGCAGCGTGAGCTCACATACACACACATACACACTTACACACATTCACTCACACATATATACACCTACACTTATACACTCACACACATATACACTCACACTTATACACTCACACACGTATACACTCGCGCACACACACACACATACACATACTCAAACACATTCACACACACGCATTCACTCACATACACTCATACCCACATACACACATACACACACACATATGCACACACACATATACACATTCACTAACATATACACATACTCATATACATACACTCGCACATCCACATATACACACATGCACATTCACTCACACACATATACACACATACACATATAACACATTCTCTCTTTCTCACACACACTTCAGCCAGTGACCTTTAAGGACAATCATACACTCACACAAACACACACTCACACACTAGTTTGTTGTTTTTGTTTTTTTTTCCTGCCTTCTCTATTCTTCCTCACCCTGTCTCCGCACTCCCCTCGCTGATGTCCGTAGCACAGGCTGTTTGATGAAGCAAGCCTGCGTTCCCTGCAGCCAGCTGGAACGGTTTAACCTTGCTGGAGGGTCTGCAGCCCCCCCCCCCCGCCCCCCAGAACAAGAGGAGGTCAGTGGGGCTGAGTCTCTACCGCTCACTGAGGAATGGCAAGAATTTTCTGACCCTGACAGCCTGAGGAAGCAGGAACAGGGTAAGCTGCGGCTGATGCAGTGCCCGAAGCTCATGTGTAGGGCTCACATTCCTGCAGCCTGTCATGTACATACCTGTGACATACGGGGCTAAAAGAGATGGGGACACAAGAGGAGACATAGAGGCTTCCCAGGGCACCCTCGAATTCCATGCTATGGAATTTCCTATTGAGTTGCCGACTAAGGCAGAGGCAAGAGGATTGCCTCAAATACCAGAGCAGCCCGGGCTATGCAGTGAGAACTGGCTGAGCAGCATAGAGCATACAGCAAGGCCCAGCAGCTTAGCAGCTCCCTCAAAAGACAGGGGTATGTGTGTGCACATCCCCAACACCCACATAAAAGCCAGGCACACAACAGTGTAAGTCTGGAGGCCCAGTCCTGTGGAGTCAGAAACAGGAGGATCCTTAGAGCTCACTGGCCAAACTGATGGGCTCCAAGCTCAAAAAAACAAAACAAAACAAAGGGGCTGGAGAGATGGCTTAGCAGTTCAAAGTACTGACTGCTCTCCCAGAGGACCTGAGTTCAAATCTCAGCAACCACATGGTGGCTCACAACCATCCATAATGAGATCTGACGCCCTCATCTGGTGTGTCTGAAGACAGCTACAATGTACTTAGATATAATAATAAATAAATCTCAAAACAAAACAAACAAAAAAACAACAACAAAAACAAAACAAGAAGCAGCTAAAGACCAATGAGGAAAAGCCTCAAGTCGACCACTAGCATCCAAACGCATACATGTGTGCACACCTCCACACACGAGTGAAAACACAAACCGACACAAGTACAAAGGAGGGAGGGCTGGGGAGCCTCACCCCACCTCACCCCATCCCAGTCCCCCCAAGGCAAAGGCTGGTAATACAGCCCAGAGGTGCCCCTCGGGACTAGGCCAAGGGTTTCCATCTCTTGTACCCACCCACTGGCACGCAATCGAGGCACCCAGAAAGCTTCGAGTCCAGGTTTTTTCCGCCGCTCACATCATTTCGTCTCTCTCAGCTGCCTCCTACCCCACCCCCACCTTGGTCTAATGGAAGGCCTCACTCATGAAGAAGCTGTCTTGTTCTCTAAGGAACTATTGAGGGGTTCCGACAGACCCCTCCCCAGATCCAGGGCGGCCAGCCTGCCCCCAGGGAGGTCGCAGCTCTAAAGGATAGTGAACTCTGGGCTTCAGAATGGGGGTGCCTTGACAGCAGCCTGGATTCCTGCTGAGCAAGACCACATGCATGTGCTCCCCCAACTCTGAGAATTTGAGGAGTGGGAGTGGAAGCATCTGGAATTCTGAGAGGGACAGACAGACAGAGACAGAGTGTGCGTGCATGCTTGTGTGCCTGTCTTTGTGTGTGTGTGTGTGTGTGTGTGTGTGTGTGTGTGTGTGTTTACCCTAGGAGGCCAGAAGAGGGTGTTAGGTTACAGGGACCTGTGAGCCCCTTGATATAAGTTCTGGGAACCCAACTTAGGTCTTCTGAAAGAGCAGCGAGTATTTTTTGTTTGTTTGTTTTTTGAGACAAGGTTTCTCTGTGTAGCCCTGGCTGTCCTGGAACTCACTCTATAGACCAGGCTGGCCTCTGCCTCCCAAGTGCTGGGATTAAAGGCGTGTGCCACCACCACCCGGCTCGTGCAGCAACCCTAGCTTTCTTTCTTTCCTAGCTCTCTGTTGGTTTGGAGACATGGTCTAACGGTGTAGCCCTGGCGGGCCTCAAAACCCCAGAGCTCGGCCTTTGTGCTGGGACTACAGACATGGGTGTCATCACACAAAGCTGGGTTTGGGGAATATTACACATGGGTAACCACCTTAATTTTCCCATACCTAGGTTGGTCAACATGGCACAAGCCAATCAACACTTTGCCTCCTGGCATCTCTAGGTTAGATTTACCTCTGGGCCAGATGCACATAAACAAAGATAGTATGTTGCTTTAGTGTACATGGGTCCCACACAATCCCACTGTCAATGTGACACTATGTGTTGGACACCATGCATCCCTGAAACTGGTTTTCAAGAACACCAATCCCATTGGCTCAGGGACCCAGAAAGTAGCAGCTCACAGGGCTTCAAATTTGCATGTTCCTGATGTCTAATAGAAGGCAGGCTTTCTTTTATTTGTTTATAATATGGGTTCTCCTCTGTGAAGCAAATATTCTATTTACCTTTTTTTAAAAAAGATTTATTTATTTATTTATTTATATGAGTACACTGTCGCTGACTTCAGACACACCAGAAGAGGGCATCAGATCCCATGACAGATGGTTGTGAGCCACCATGTGGTTGCTGGGATTTGAACTCAGGACCTCTGGCAGAGCAGTCGGTGCTCTTAACCGCTGAGCCATCTCTCCAGACCTCTATTTACCTTTTTAAAAACACTTTCATTGGTTAGTTAGTTTGGTTTTCACTCTATAAGCCCTGACAAGCCTGAGACTTACTCTATAAGCCCATGCGTACCTCAAACTCACAGCGATCCTCCTGCCTCAGCCTCCCTAGTGCTGGGATCATAGGCCTGAGCAATCATGCCAGGTTTTACTATTCTTTGTCGCTGATTTTTGTTCGTTTTCTTTGAGATAATCTCGTATGCTCCAGTCCAACTGCTCTGGGACCCACTACACACCAAGTAGCCTTGAACTTGTTTGAGCCCTCTGCCTTAACTTCCCAAGTGTGTACCAGCGTGCACATCTTACTCTCTGTCCCTGGCTGACCCAGAATACACCAGGCTGTCCTGGACCCCACAGGGGGCCATTTGCCTCTTCCTTCCCCATGCTGGGGTTAAAGGCATGGCTACCACAACACACCTGCCTTTTACTGAGTCAGGATCTCACTAAATTGCCCAGGCAGGTCTTAAACTTGCGATCCTCCTGCCTCAGCCTTCTGAGTAGCTGGGATCACAGGCCTGGGTCACCAAGGCTGTTTAACATTTTCAGGTGGAATCTAAAGTTATTGGTTCGAGGCTGCAATAGTTGGTTTTAGCTTTCTTTTCTTTTTAATTATTTTTGACAGCCTCTTAGTATGTAGCCCTGGCTGTCCTGGAACTCGACGTGTAGACCAGGCTAGCCTCAGACTCATAGAGATCTACCAACCTCTGCTCTCAGAATGCCAGGATTAAAACGTATACCACCGCCTGGCAGTGGTGGCGCACGCCTATAATCCCAGCACTCGGGAGGCAGAGGCAGGTGGATTTCTGAATTCAAGGCCAGCCTGGTCTACACAGAGAAACCCTGTCTCAGAAAAAAAAAAAAAGTATACCACCACATCTTTTTGTTCGTTTGTTTGTTTTTGGAGACATGGTCACTCTATGTAGCCCTGGCTAGCCTGGAACTCAGTAGACCAGACTGGCCTTGAACTCAGCGCTCCAACTACCTCTGCCTCCTAAGGGTTAGGATTAAAGGTAAGCGCCACTACACCTGGCTCTAGCTTAATTTTCAACTTGGCCTAAAGTCCCCTAGGGAAAGAATCTCAATGAGGGACTGCCTAGATGAGGCTGGCCTGCGGATGCCTCTCTGGAGGATTGTTGACTGATGTGGGAAGATCCAGCCCACTGTGGGGGGCACAATTCCCTGGGCTTAGGATCCTAGACTGTTTAAGAGTAGAGAAAGCCGAGTACTGGATGCACTTGTGTGCTCATTTCTCTCTGAGCTACTGGGGCAACAATGTGACTGGTTGTGGTTCCATCCACTTTGGCTTCCCCACAAGATGGACTGTACATAACTCGGAACTATGAGCTAAAAATCAACCTTTCTTTTCTAAGTTTTTTTTTTTAATTTATTTAACCAGAGTGCTTTTATCACAGCAACAGAAATGAGACTAAACCAGAAAGTTCCCTAACCTTGATTTGGTGACAGACTATCATACTGGGGTTTCTAGCCTACTCAAAATACGTTTGAATTTCTCTTTGCATTCTCCTTTGACCCATGAGTTATTTAGAAGCAAAGTTCCCAAATATCTGGGATTTTTCCAAGGATCTTTTATTATTAGCTCCTAATTTAATTCCATTGTGGTGAGAAAACATTTTTTTTTTTTTTTTATTTCTTGAATCTTTTTAAGTGTACTGAGACTTGCTTTCTGGAAAGAATATGGCCTATTTTGGTAACCGTTCTCTGGGAGTCTCAAAAGCGCGTGTGTTTCCGCTGCTCTTGGAGGAAACAGTCCATGAGACCACGGAGGTCAAGTCGACGGTGTTGCTCATGTCTTCCAGAACCTGACTCATTTTTGATATAAGTAATTAAGGAATATTGACACAGCCAGTTATTATGATTGCTATATTTATATTTGTAGTCCCAGTCTCTCTTTTTTTTTTTTTTTTTTTGTAGTTTTGGCCTCCTATATTTTGAAGTTTTGTCATTAAGTGCAATTACTTTTCGGGTTATGAAGAACTGAGGCTCAGGTGTGGTCCTCTAGGTAGAGTGAGTGCCTGCCTCGCATGCACAAACCCAGGGGTTTGATAGCCAGCAGCACACTGACAGGACAGGATGGCCACTGCCTGCGATCTCAGCATTTGGGAGGTGAGCAATCCGAAGTTCAAAGTCACCCACCCATATAGCGAGCTTGAAGCCAGCCTGGGCTAGGAGACCCTGTCTCACAAACAAGCAAACAAGCCACAAAAGAACACCACCGAACTGATCATCCTTCTTGAAATATTTTTTGTTTTGTGTTTTAATCTAGACAGGGCTTACACTGCATAGCCTTGAACTCACAGAGCTATGCCTACCTCTGCCTCCTGAGTGCTAGGACTAAAGGCGTACGCCAAGATACCCAACCATTTCTTTTTTTAAAAAAAAAGTTTTTATTTTTCATTTCTATCTCTGTGTGTGTGCATCACCTATGTGTACATGAATGTGAATGCAGGTGCTCAGCGAGGCCACAAGAGGGCACCAGATGCCCTGGGGCTAGCGTTCTAGGCAGCTATATGCTGCCCAGTTTGGTTTTTGAGTACCAAACTTGGGTCCTTCATAAGAGCATCAAGCATTCTTTAACACCGTACCATCCCTCCAGACCACATACACACATACGTAATACAGACAGACAGACAGACAGACAGACAGACAGACA
>JADRCD010225353.1:0-79372 GCA_019843815.1 Montemys delectorum | reverse complement strand
GTGTGTGTGTGTGTGTGTGTGTGTGTGCCCCTGCATGTACATGCACTGCATTGTTGCTTGGTGCCTGCAGAGGTCACAAGAGGGCATCAGATCTCCTGAAACTAATGGTCCAGACAAATGTGAGCTGCCATGTGGATGTTGGGAGCTGAACCCAGGTTCTCTTACCACAAGAAAGATCGAGTGCTCTCAATTGTTAAGCCATCTCTCCAGCCCCTCCCACAGGATCTTTACAAAACACAGATCTGCACTGAAAACCTCCCCTGGAATTTCTCTGCCTCTTCTTTCTCTTTTCAGCTGTCTGCCCAGACAAAGCCAACCTGATCCTTCCTTGCTCTGACAGCTTCTCCAGGCCAGCCTCAACCTTTACCCCCACAGCTGAGTAGCAACCCTGTTGCACTCTTAGTGGGAGCTTGCATGTGACACCTCTGAATCCAGCTTGCTTTCTCATTGTTATCGCACATTGTGAGTTACCTGGCATGCACCATGTTCTGTGCCTTATCCCCAGCACCACATACATACCAACACAGAACACAGACAGAGTCTATATAAGACAGTCAAAACATTTTTCTCTCTTAATTTTCAAAACTAGCAGTAAGTCATTGCTCCTCCCTTTTTTCTGCTTTTTCTTAAGAAAGCCATCGTGTCTAGCAGCTCAAATGTGAACTAGCTCTGAACTTGGTGGTTGAGAATGAATAAGATCTTCATTGTAGACACTTATTTCTTGTCAGCCAGATCAGAATTCCATGAATAATAGAGCTCCAATGAGCCTATTTATATTGAGAATGTTACTGAATGGTAAATACCTTATAGATCGGTGACAAGATGGCATAACCATCTCTGAATGCAAAGAGTTAGAGGAAAAAAGATAAGAAATGTATTTCCACAACAGATTCTTGGATCATGTTTTGTCCTATATGCCCTAGGAAACTATATGCCTCCATCACCTGCAGGCAACTGTATATAATACAGTTTATGCCCCACTTTATGTCCTATTTTTTTTTCTTGATTATTTCTTTAAAAGCAGTGTCTTAGTATGCTGATCTAGCTAACCTTGAACTCACTATGTAGTGAGGTTGCCATAGAACTCTGTGTAGGCAAGGCTGGCCTGAAACTTAGAACCCTCCTACCTCAGCCTGCCGAGTGCTGAAGTTACAGATATGTACCTCTATGCTAAACACTGTCATGGCCAGTGTATGCGAATGGACAGACATCATCCCTTAAGTCTCAGAGGTCATTGTTTGGGTGACAACAACCACTCCAGGCAGTGTCAGCCCCCAGTACCCCACCACTCTTAAGAGTTGTTCCAAACGGACAGACTCTTCTTTGAGTCAAATTAAATGCTGTTCCTTGCATTCCTTTTCATCTCTTATGCGTGCTATAGGAAGTCAGAGAGGAAATGGAGCTGGAAAAGGTGAAGAGAAAGAACAATTTCTATCAGAGTCGTTAATATTTGAGCCTTGAAATAAATATATACAGAGAGCTGGAGGATTACCATCGAAGTAAACACTCAGGTAGGCTCCCTTCACTTCTCCCTCCAGCTTCACAACAATCAGAAGAACTCCATGTTTCCCACTGGGGAGGGGAACTTATCCATTTTCCTGTTGTCATGAGCACTTTGAGGAAGAGACCTCCACATTGCCTCTCTGGAGCCGTTTGTTTTGAAATACAACTCTGAGGGTTCATGGCAAACCCTCAGCCATGAATAGCTAGATTGTGCCGAGTGTGTATTAAAAATAGCAAGCTTCACATTCACATGATGAAGGAGCAGAATATAATTTTAACCAAAGTTTGTCTGGCCTGACAGGGATTTAAATAGCAGCCTGGGCCACAAAGATGTGTCCCCATTGGCCTGGCCGTTTGTTTGTTCAGTAAAAGTCTAGCAAATGGAAATGACCTAGGTTTTTTATGATTTGCAAATATGTACAGAAAAACAAGAAGCAAAGATCACAGGCACATTGATGACAGATAAGAGTCCATCCACCATGTTTATATTACAGATAGGAAAGTCAGAACATGGAAAGGGAGCCTGGCATGGTGGGTGGAAACAGCACTGTTCGTATTTTTCATGCTAATTTCAAATTTAGTAAATAATTATTGCATTTTCATATTGTTGGAGGGCATAGATATCTTCATCCAATGACATAATCCTGATTGAGAAGGATGAGGAAGAAAGGAAGGGAGGGAGGGAAATAAATACCCTTGGGGAAATGCACTTATTTCACATGAGACTTAAATATTAATAAATCAGGAATTACTGAAGTTTGGAATCATCTGTTTATGTTTTCATATCATAGATGCATAATTAGGACTAGGGCTAAATCAACCTATGGTGGTTTGTGTGAGACAAGTCCCCCACCGACTCAGGTATTTGAACACTTGGTTCCCAAGTGTCCCACTGTTTAGTTTAGGCTGTTCAGCCTTGCTGGAAGAAATGCATCACTAGGGAGTGTATCGCCTTGCCCTACTTCCAGTTCCGTCTCCTCTCTCTCCTCTCTCTCTCTCTCTCTCTCTCTCTCTCTCTCTCTCTCTCTCTCTCCCTCCTCCTTCCCTCCCCCCCCCCCCCCCTTCAAGTTTTCAGTTAGAGGTGCAAGCCTCCTACTCTTGGACCATGCCTATTGGTCACTGCCATTCTGGACTTTAACCCTCTGAAGCCATAAGCAAAGTCTGTCTTCTATAAGTGGCCTTGATGATGTATCTTGTAACAGCAACAGAAACGTAACTAATGTGCAATCCCCTCTTCTCATCTCTCTCACATTCTGTAAGGAATGCCGTGCCTTACAGAAAGCTGGGAATGTTCTCAGTCCTATTCGTAGGCTTTACTGTGAGACAGGAGGCTTTAGTATTTCCCCAGACAGGCCTTGAACGGTGATCCTCCTGCCTCAACCTCCTGAGTAGTTGGGATTACAAGACTGTGCCAGCCATAACCAAGTCTCTTGGATTTACAAAATCTTTCAGTGGTTATCATCAAGAAAAGAGATGACGGGCTGGCCAGATGGCTCAGCGGGTAAGAGCACAGACTGCTCTTCCGAAGGTCCTGAGTTCGGATCCCAGCAACCACATGGTGGCTCACAACCACCCGTAATGAGATCTGATGCCCTCTTCTGGTGCGTCTGAAGACAGCTACAGTGAATGACGCCGGAGCGAGTGGGGCCGGAGCGAGCTGGGCGGCAGAGATCCTGAGATCAATAGCAGCCACACACATGATAACTTATGGCCATCTGTACAGTTGCAGTGTACTCATACACATAAAATAAATAAAATAAATCTTTTTAAAAAGAAAAAAGAAAAGAAAAGAAAAGAAAAGAGATGACAAGAATGCTGGTAAGTCCTATGGAGAAAGAGGAATCCTTATTCATCGTTGGTGGGAATGTACATTGATGTAGCCACTATGGAAGTCAGTGTGGAGGTTTCTTAAATGGCTAAAAGTAGAATTAGTATAGGATCCAGCTATACCTCCCGTGAATATAAGTGTAAAGAACACTGTATCCTAACACAGAGATACCTCTGAATTCATGTTTGTTGCTATTCCAGACGTAATAGACTCAGCTAAGATGTCTATTCATCATCTAGTGAGTAGATAATAAAGTGTGGTGCATACACACAATGGGATTCTATTCAGCCATAAGGAAAAAAATGAAGGGACTGGTAGGATAGCCCAAAAGTTAATTATGCCTACGGTGGGGCTTGGAAGATGGCTTCGAGGCTAAGCATACTGGCCGTTCTTTCAGATGACTCAGAGGACCCAGGTTCAATTCCCAGCACCCAAATGGCAGCTCATAACTATCTGTAACTTCAGTTCCAGGGGATCTGACACCCTCAGACAGACATAGATGCAGGTAAAACACCAATGCATATGAAGATACATGTTTAAAAAGTACATACTGCTCTTGCAGAGGACCAGATTTCAGACCCAGCACCCACATCAGGTAGCTCACAATCTCCTGTAACTCTAATTCCTGGTGATCCAGTGCCCTCTTTTGGCCTCCACAGGCACTGCCCTCATATATAATTTTTTTTTTGAGACAGGGTTTCTCTGTGTAGCCTGGCTGTCCTGGAACTCACTCTGTAGACCAGGCTGGCCTCAGATTCAGAAATCCACCTGCCTCTGCACTCGGGAGTAAAGGCATGTGTCACCATCCCCTGGTAATTCTTAAAAAAATAAATAAATAAATTTAAAAATTAAAAAAAAAACCTTTTTAAAAAGGAAGAAAATTTTTTAAAAAAACCTTTCAGAAAATGGATAGGACTGGAAAATAGTGAGTGGAATCATGCAGGCTCAGAATTGTATGTCTTCTCTCATGCGTGGATTCTAGCTTCTAAGTTTTATGTGTGTGTTTACCCAGGGGTGATTGTGTATAGGAAACTAGAAAGGAGCCAGGAAACTAGAAAAGAGCCCATGAGAGGAGAGAGGGGCCGTAAGGGAGGGGGCAGAGAGAGGAGGAAATAGCTAGTGATGTGAAAGGGAAAGGGAAACTCTGAGTGTGGAAGTGCCTGAGGAAAAACCAGGGACAGGAAGAGGGAGTGAGATAAGGCCGGGGAAGAGGAAGCTCCAGCATGACTCAGTATGCATGAAAGTGCTGTAAGCTAAGCTCTAAGCTAATTTAAAACAGAAAAACAGAGGAGTCTTCCTCAAGCAGTCAAGTCACTGCTTGGGATAAACTGAGCAGGCTTGTCTGCCATTGCAATGTCAACAGAACCCCTGCCCACTAAAAATATGGATATAGCTCCTCCCTAAGACTTGATTTGGGCAAAGTGGGCACCAGTGACCTCCACCCCCTTGGCTGTGCTCCTGTTCCCATGATTCTAAGGGCCTTTGCCCACTCTCTTCCACTTCTTCTTCTCCTTCTCCTCCTTTTCCTTCTCCTCCTCCCCCTCCTCCTCCTCCTCCTCCTCCTCCTCCTCCTCCTCCCCCTCCTCCTCCTCCTCCTTCTTTGGTTTTTTGAGACAGTGTTTCTCTGTGTAGCCCTAGCTGTCCTGGAACTCACTCTATAGACCAGACTGGCCTCAAACTCAGAAATCTGCCTGCTTCTGCCTCCCAAGTGCTGGGATTAAAGGCGTGTGCCACCACTGCCTGGCTCTCCTCCACCTCTATGTCAAATCTACCTCTATGCCCAGGGAATCTAGCCATAAAAAAACCCAAAAAACAAAAAAACAAAACAACAACAACAACAAAAAAAAAACCAAAAAAACAACAACAAAAAAAAACCTCTCTACAACTGTACAACTTTCACCCCAGCCTGAAGCTTCAGTCTCTGGCCCTCCAGCTCCACTCCCCCTCAGCCTTGGACGAGTCTCCCACCTCTCATTGCCCTCATACTTTCTACCATGGTCTTGTTGCTCAGGCTTCATCTCAGCTTCCTGGTGTGTCTTTCATAATAAATAAATAAATAAATAAATAAAACTGTCTGTGTCATATGCATGGTGACAATGTATATATTATCCCCAGCCCCCACTACTGAATCCAAAGCACAAGAAGGTGTTCAGTAAATAATGAGAAGTCTTTTTTTTAAAAAAATAAATAAAAGACAAGTAGCCTGCTTAGACCCCTAATACATGTTCTTTTCTTCAAATTTCACTGGCTCTGTTGTAAAAGGGTCCAGGATTCGATGAAGAATGCTACCTCAGACTCAAATAGTAGCAAAAGCAAGGAGCATTTTAGTCTGCAAGAGTCCAGCATACTGAGGTCTCCCATTACCAAGATGGAGACATATCAGTGAGCTTACTGGCACGATTTAAACCACGTTAGGGGAACTCCAGAGAGGGGTAGGTGACCTCTATCTCTATCTCTAGAGACATTGCAGAGCCATGGCTGGGGTTTGGGGGTGGGGGACTGGAAACTATTGCTGGGAAAGTCTGGAAACTGCTGTTGACCCATTGTTCTTGCCTCAGGTCAGGTGGTGGGCCTGGATTTGCCTGGAATTGCTCAGTTCTTGGAAACAGAGATTTAGGCCTAATCTCCTGAACTGCCAATTTGAAGCCTGTCATGGAGTCAGCCTACCCTGTCCTAGTTGGTTGCAACTACTGAACATAGAGAAAAAACACCAGTAATCTCTGATAATTTGGAGCTTGCAAATACTTTACCTAGCATCTGATACATTACCTAACACCCTCCCACTCCCCCACCCCTGTCCCTTGACCCTGCCCCCGACCCAGTCAGGAATCCTCTTAAGTTTGCATCACCATCAAAGTGGGTTTTTTGTCATCCCCCACGCCTACCCATCTACTTTAAAATGTAAGCGTAGACCATTTGCCCAATGAATTATTGACACAATAACTTGGAAAAAATTATGTATGGTTTCATTTCTTTCTTCTCCCAGTGAAACCTGCTTGACATCGCTTCTACACATCAGGGGAGAAAGGCAGAGAGATTGATTGCAGGCAATTATAAATGACGCCGGGTATAGTCTTTGCACACGGACGCTGTGCTGCTTACTTTCATGTTGCCGTGACAGAATAACTGAGAGAACAACTTCTGGGAGGAAAAGCACATTTGGGCCTGTGGTTTAAGGACATCTCTTTCTGCAGCAGAGGGAGGGTGGGGTGGCACATCATCATATAAGGCAGATTGGAAGCACAGGGAGCAGGCTGGAAGCAGGGCCCAGCCTTCTGCCCCAGTTGTGCTCCATCTCTTCAAGATGCCACAGTTCATCTTTATGTCCCCACCTCATCTATTTCCCAAGTAACCAATGAGTTTTTTGGGCTCGCTTACAGGGAGCATGAACGAGAGGTTGCCTACACGATAAAGAAGTCCCCATTGGTATGGGTCACAACTCATGAAAGCCATCTCCATGAAGCTTTCTGGTCAGCAGGTACGTGTTTCCTACATGGGACTGGGGGACATTTAAGCATCAAACTGTAACAAAAGTGGGATAGCTAGTTTTATGACCAACAACTCTCTAACACTGTTATATAAGTCATCTTCTACCCCATGCGTTGACTCAGAAACCCAGTTCTAGGTCCTCCGTGGTAGCCCACAGGCTTTCTTACTTGAGTGCTTGCTGAGTGTCCTCAGGGGAGCATGCTACATGACAAGAATGGGAATGTAAGGCTTTTATCATCATGCACAACTACTGAAGTAAAAAGAAATTACTTTGTAGTGTGTATGTGTGTGTGTGTGTGTGTGTGTGTGTGTGTGTGTGGTATTCGCTCATGACTGTGTGAGTCAGAAGGTCAGAAACAGGAGAGGTGGACTGAGAGCACAGAAATGTGCTCAGCACAGACGAAGCCGGAGGCATGGAAGGGTTTTCTAAATAGAAGAACGACTCTGCCTCCATACACTGTCAGACAGGAGACCCCCTGAGCGAATCCCATGGAGCCTGACCGATGCCAAGAGCACGAGGATTTTTATTCCAGTGCACTGAGGCCATCCCAGACCCTCAGGAAAGGAGGCGACCCCGCACAATTTGTTCAGTGAGCTTTTATCCATTTTTCAGGGCAGCAGCCGTTAGACACGATGTGATTGGTAGAACAGTGTGACTTTTTAAACTGACTGGTCTTCAGGGAATGAGGTGGCAAGGACTTCCCTTGTCTGAAGGTGGGCAAAGGTCCACCCTGTGGGAATGTGTCCCCACCTGCAGGTTGTTTCTCACCCTGTGATCTGAGGAATGTTAATTAGCCTTTCCCTTCTGGTGAGTTCCACTACCTTCCCGAAGTTCCTGAGTTTATCTTACTAAGGAAATCCCTGGCCTCCCGGTGTCTTTCTGAGATGTCCCTGTCTACTCGGATCTTACACAACTCCCCATGACATGTATTCAGAGCTGTGCTGTACACATCTCTGAGCAGGTGAGGAGCCAGAATATCCGTCCCCGAAGTACCTTTCAGTGCTGAGGAGTTCCTGCTCTAGGACTCATACTCTTTCAAGTAGCAGAACGACTGAGGACTACCTTCCTGAAAGGACACACCCCACATAGGTGATGCACTACACTAGACACAAGGCATGAATGAGGTGACCATTTTCACAAGAAGCTCAGGCACAAGCATTTTGTCTTTTGTTTTCTTTTCTAGATTTTACACACAGAGAGGCACACAGACATACACATACACACATAAATACAGACACACACATACACAGACACACACATATACACACATAAATACACACACATATTCAGACATATTCATACATATACATGCATACACATATATAGACATTCAATACACAGACATATACACATATACACACATACACATATTAATAAGACACACAGACATACACACATATACACACATATGACATACACACATAAATACACACACACACATACTCATGAGCACAAGTCTCCTTCCTTTTCTCGCTCTCTCTCTCTTTTTTTTCCCAAGACAAGGTTTCTCTGTATGGCCCTGGCTGTCCTGGAACTCACTCTGTAGACCAGGCTGGCCTCGAACTCAGAAACCCGCCTGCCTCTGCCTCCCAAGTGCTGGGATTAAAGGCGTGCGCCACCACAGCCTGGCTCCTTTCTTTTCTCTTAATGTTCACTTCTAGTAAGTTCTTACATTTCACCTTGAGCAAAGAAATTCTGTAGTAGAGAGACATGCCATAGACCCCCCCCACACACACACACCACCTTGATTTGTATTCAGAAAGGATCTTGGGGAAAGGAGAGTTTCTTCCCTTAGCACATTCACTTACTCACTTAAGACAGAGGCGGTCAGTTCTCGAACAGGTCTATTCTGCTGACAAGGGAATCGTTGCAATACCTGCTTTGTTTCCCAGCCCCTGTCCGAGGGAGGTTCTCTAAACCCCACACTGTAACAAGTTTGTTGAAAACCCTGCTTCCTCCTACCCCAACAATGCCCAGTGCAGTTGTGAATAGAAGGAGTTGTCTCGCCTCATCTGAGACCTGGTGTGCTGCATTATGGTCCAGAGCTCATTTTCAATTCCGAGTTGCAGAACCTGGAGAGAGGGCATTTGAGGAAATGCTGACATCCTTTAGCTCTGACAACATTATCAAACACAGACATGCGTATAGCTCCTGGACCATGCTTTCTAATTCTGAGTTCTCTCTTAGCCCTGTCTAATCAGAAACAAACAGAAACAAACCAAAATGAAAATTTACTCTCACATGCTATGCATTTCTCGATGTTTTTTTTTTTTTTTACATAGTGGGGGTAAAAAGAAAAAAATTGAAAAGAATGAAAATACAGAAAAGAAGAAAGCACACCCCCCCCAAGTCTAATTCTGTTTGCGATTTTGTGCATTTTATTGAAGTTTGCCTTCATATTTTAAGAGGTAGGTAGGTAGATAAGCAGGGAAGCCAGGATACATGCTCCGAATGAATAAATTCAAACAAAGGCAGTGATCTGCAAGTCAGGAGGTGTCCACTCTAGACCAGTTCTACACATTAGGTAATGATCATAGAAAACCCTCCCCCGACCCAATCTTCCTTTCCTCTTGTGTAAGTGAACAGAATGGGCGTGACACTCAGACTGTACCTTTAACATGTGAAGACAGACAACGCAGTGTTGGGCTCCTACACATTTTTAACACATTTCGCCTGTTTTGTTTTCCCCAGTCTATCCTTGTCACAGCTTGACAGTCCATAGTTAGACTTCCCTCCTTGCCATACCCACCCTCCCTCCAGATCTTTATTCTTAAAGAGTTAGCCTGAAACCAAAGCAAAGCGAATCTACAAGTGCATTAATGCACTACCCCCCCCCCCCCCTTCCTTGGTGCATCCTTGCTAATTGCCTCTTAATTCAACTCTGGGTGGGGAGTGGGGAGTGGGGAGGATGAGGGATATTCACTCTGCAAGTCAGTCCTGGAGGTTGCCTACAGGGCCTCAGGGCCTCAGGACCTCAGGACCTCAGGGCCTCAGGACCTCAGGGCCTCAGGGCCTCAGGACCTCAGGACCTCAGGGCCTCAGGACCTCAGGGCCTCAGGGCCTACAGGGCCTCAGGGCCTCAGGACCCCACAGGGCACAGCATGGGCCCTCCCAGATACCTCTCTCCCCAAAAGATGAGAGGAGGCTAGAGGAAGAACCCTGGGAGAATTTACAAAAGGCTACAAAGGAGTTGTAAATTCTTGGCCCTAAAATTTAAGAGCAAGGGTTAGTTAGTGTTCTGAAGCCCAAATGCAGGATGGATGTTTTTTATGAAGCTGTGGCACAAAGAATGCCTTCCAAACCTAGATGCAGTAAAAGTCCTGTCCCAGCAAATCAGACCTGGCCTGCAGTTTATGTATTTGAGAAGAGCAATCCCCCTCCCCCCCCCCCCCCCCCCACACACACAGAGAGAGAGAGAGAGAGAGAGAGAGAGAGAGAGAGAGACAGACAGACAGACAGAGACAGAGACAGAGACAGAGATACAGAGAGACAGAGACAGAGAGCAAGCTTAGGTATTAATTTGATAGTAGACTGATTCACAAAGAAAGAAAAACCATTGTACAATAAATAACACCTAAATGTGTCAATTATCATAACCAGATGCAAAATGAAGGATCCAGCGAGAACAAAAATCATAGATATTAAAGGAAAGAGGAAGAAGTCCTAATCGCTAGAACATCAAGGTTGTCATCTTACAGATGGAATGTGAGGAGAACAGATTTGCCTGTGGGGACACATGGAGCCCCTTGTGGGGTTTTTTGCTTTTATTTTTTGCTTTCCCTGCTATACATATCACTAAAAAGTCTGCTGTGTGACTATTTGGGGGCTGGAGAAGCACCATTACCTATTCACTCCAGATAGGACACCAACAGTTGACTGCCTAACTCTGACTTGATGAATCAGTGAATTTGTTGTGGTTATTGAGCGTGGATAATCGGTTGCCTACAAAGCCACCCGTGTCTCAAAGGCAGCTGCATCACCAAAAAGCCCACCTTGATATGGGTGACTACTTGTGAAAGCTACATCTATGGAATTTTCTGGTCAGTTTGCAGGTAGTCTCTTTCCAGTGTGTGTTTCCTGCCATTTAATGTAAGTGGGAGAATCCTATGATCAGGAGCTATCCTTCTCCAGTTAGGAAGAAATGTTTTAATTTGGAAGCAATACCTATACAACAGAAGCCAGTAATGTGAGGTTCTATAAGCAGGTTATCGAGCATGCAGTCAAGGTCTGCTTCAAATTTAAAAGTAAGCTGTTAATCCCAAGGATGGGAGAAGAAAGACCAGCCTAAATCATCATGGCCAAATTAATTAAAGCAAGGTTTTTTTATTTGTGCACATGAGCTGCCTCCCCCTAAGGTGGGGTTCAGGAGGTCAGCATTGAACATGAGAAAGACAAGGCTTTGATAGCTCAGGGATATGGGGTTTCCAGATTGTAGGGGGTTGGGGAACAGGACTGGCAGGCAAAATAGACAGGGTTACAAGAGCAGAACATAAGCATAAGAACTTAGTCATAACAAGAACATAGTTGTCATTCCTGGAACAGACACAAATGGTACGCGTACCAATGATACAGAACCATTTGTAGTTAAGGTCATAGATGAGGCGTAGACTACCTAATCCTTGATAATCAGACCTTTAAGCCAAAGAGAGAGGCAGGCTGAGTCTTCAAAGCAAATAGCAAAAATTATGCAGCCATAATTGGCCTAGAATTTGCTCTGTAGACCAGGCTGGCCTGGAACTCAGCTCTGGATCCACCTACCTCTTCCTCTTGAGGGCTGGGATGAGAGAATATGGCATTTTCTTTCTTTTTTCTTTTTTCAAAGTGGTATTCAGTTAACAGAACAACAATTATCTTCGTATAGGCTGCATCAGAGACAACTGAAGATGAAAAAAAAAAAAAACAAAAACAAAAAGGAAAAAAAAAAATACAAAACAAAAACCAAACTACTGTCCCCATATATAACTAATTTGTGCTGTGCACCAACAAGAACCTACTTTAAATTTCCATGCCAGTTTACAACCCCCAGACTGTACCAGGCAAGGTTAGTGGCTATTGAAAATACCACCAGGACAGGGCTATCTAAAGACACATTTGGTAGTGTGGTAACTATACAAAAAAAGACACTGTACAGTTTAAAAACAAATCTTACACAGGAATATGGCATTTTCAATGGCATTCTTTTTTTTATACCTCTTTACCTCAACAAATGCTTATTGAGACTGTATCATATACAGCTTCCTTACTTGACATCGAGGACAACAAAGATTCTTGTCTTACTGGATCCTACATGCCAGGTCAATCATTGAATTACAAACAGGTGTATTTACTAAATTTATCTCTGTCTGTAACAGGCTCCTCTAGAAAGCCAGATCGATAACACACACCTACATGAAGAGATTTAGTTTTTAAAAAATTGGTTCATCGGTCGTGAGGACTGACGAGTCCAACCTGCTATACAGGCAAGTCTGGAACTGATGGGGCGGAAGCAGGCTGGAAACTCAAGTCACACTGTACGCTGTGTGATCCCTGCTGCAAATATCAGGCGTTGTCCTCAGGACCTCTCAGCTGACTGGATGTGATCCATCTACAATGTGTAGCTCCTGCTCCTCACACTGAGAGCTGCACTCCTATATGGAATGAGTAACTAAATGGGGTGTCATGAAAATTTTGACAATAAAATGTTTCTGAGCACAGAACAATCAAATCTAAGTTAAAATCAAACACGTACTAAATTCCAGGTGTTCGTGATAGCATTTGCAGAGGTTACCTCATGCAACTTCAGCGCCCCCCTCCCCCCACCGTTCTGGGCACACAAAAGCACTTTGCACTGAGCAGACCTTCTTCCCACTTAGCAACAAGGACAAACTGCCTGAAACACCCTGACTCAGATTTAAAACCATTGCCGGGATGTAATAATAATGAATATGTGATAGTTGCAATCGAATTTTATTTGGCTTTATGGAAAAAAATCAAATCATGAAACTTGGCAGGAAAATGGATGGGTCAGGAAACTATTATAGTCCACTCCAGTAACCCAGACTCTGTTGGAAAGACAAAAATCACACCTTCTCTTTCCTATGCAGATCCCAGTTCATAGTGTTTGTTTGGATGTAACGTGTATGGGTAGAATACACGCTGTGAACCTAGAAAGGGTGCTGCAAGAGAGTTCTAGAGGCAGCAGAAGCATGGGAGTGGGAGCAAGGGGTGGGAGCACAGACAGAGCTTGCTCTAAATACCAGGACTCAGATAGGCAACCATCGCATGGTTTTTAACTGCATACTCAATTTTCTGCTCTTACAGGAACACAATGGTTTTGTTACAGAAAATAAAGATTTTTTAGTATTTTTCCGCCATCATGCCTCAGCATGTAAATGTCAAATTGTGTATCTTTGGATGGGATTGGATTGACTTGAGTGTTTAACTTCAAAAATTGCTGTTTGATCTGCTGACTTTGGGTTTCGTGAAAACTCGTGAAATGAATTTTGCCTTGAGATTAAGGCAGAATCTCCAACAATTTCTGAAATGTCCCTAAACACACTTCTGCCATGTTTTTTTGTTTTGTTTTGTTTTTTATGAGAAGCAATGTTCTCAGCATTGATGATTATAAAATCAAAATATCAATTAACTCTGAAAAACAACCTGCAGGATCAAATATTCAGCCAAGATTTACTTCTTTATGTAGAAATCAACAAGCACAACCATCTCATTAGTATGCAAATTTGTTTTCATGTTTCATAAACGGTAAAATTATATGGATACTAAAGAGTTGCCTTAGAACAAATTTCTTAGTAATTTATTATCAGTACAGGTTTGACTTACATACCTATTTTGTATACCTGTGCTCATGTGAACATGTCTTGCATGAAAGGGCATCATAACAGAAGTGTTTGAGAAAGCCTTCATCTAGGGCAACTGCCTTGAACTCAGATCATTGTAGAGGTTAACTATGTTTACAAAATACTCATCTGACAAACACTTCGATTAATGTTTGACCGAATACATAGGCTGAGCTTCACCATACCGGTTCTGGAAACTTACCATCATATTGTAAGTGCTGACATGAATAATGCATGTTCTTTGTCCCCTAAAGGAAAGGCAGAGCTATGCCATTTACTGAAACACATGACTATACAGTCATAAGAGAGAGAACACCTGAGATAGAGAGATTTGAAAGAAGGAACAATACTTTCAGGTTAACAAACAAGCAGAAAAGGTTGAAAACACACACATAAAAAAACACTGACCTGGGCCGGGTGGTGGTGGTGGCGGCGCACGCCTTTAATCCCAGCACTTGGGAGGCAGAGGCAGGCGGATTTCTGAGTTTGAGGTCAGCCTGATCTACAGAGTGAGTTCCAGGACAGCAAGGGCTACACAGAGAAACCCTGTCTCAAACAAAACAAAACAAAACAAAACAAAACAAAACAAAACAAAACAAAACAACCTCCTAAAACACCAACCATATTCTTGAAGGTTGGGTAAAATTAGTGGCCGATGTTCCAAGGGGAAGGAGTGGTTTAAGCCAACGTGTGGAGTGAGGAAAATGTGTGGTGACTATAGGAGCACTGAATGGCACAGTTTGTCTGGGAATGCAGAATGAGCGTTCATCACGGTTGCTTCTCAGAGTAGCCAGTGATTATTCCATAGTTAATCAAGTAGTCATTCCTAAAGCAGTAGAGAGAGCATTTGCTGATGAAACCGAGAGCAGCGAGACTCTTTCCAAGTCAAGCAGAGACCGCCTTTGAGGGTGATCTTCACACAAGCTTCCCCAGGGCTTTGCCGGCTCCGAGAAGGGAGCAACCTGCTTTCTGCTGTTTCACTGCAGCTGTTTTATAAAATTATTATTGGTCTTGGATTTTTTATTTTATTTTCTGTGCTCTTTTGGATTTCTTTATTTTATTTTACTGTTTTTTTTTAATTTTTATTTCTACATGTATGTGTATGCACCACATTCCATAAGGAGGCATTGGGTCTCCTGGAACTAAAGTTACTAATACTTGTGAATCAGTATGTGGTGCTGGGAATCAAACCCAGGTCCTCTGCAACAGAATTGCACTTAACCACTGAGCTATTTCTCCAGCTCCCACTCTAACTTTGAAAAAGTTCTGTTATCCTTTCATAAAGGCAAGAAACCCAATGCGGCTTTGACTCTCAGTGAACACTTGGCTATTGATTCTTCAAACAAGACGCTCAGTCATTTGAGTGCCACAAAATTAAAATCGTACTGCTTTACCACCCAACTGTGAGCGAGTTCTGTGTTTTAGTGTATACACAGGTATGTGCAATGACTAAAGCTGTGCTTGGGGGATTGTGTGTAAAGAGAAAATACAGGAATCACACCTATGTAAAAACCTATGATTTTGCAATACTCTATTTGGTATACTCTCTTTTTCAATGATCTTGTTTCAATGCCAAGCACCCACCCAATTTTATGGAGTAGCTGTTGTTTAGCAAATGGCTAGAAAGTCAACTAGTTCTCCTTACTCTGTGACCAACCCTGACATGTCTGCCTTAAACTCAATCATTCTTTCCCTTATAGCGGAATCCAATATTTCCTTTTAAACAAGGAATGAGACAGTTATGAGTTTTCATCGTGACCCATTGCTTTGATGACATTCAAAACAATAGGCATTTGAGCTTGATGTAATTAAAAAAATAAGATAAAAAAAATCAAGATGCCAGACACTTTCCAGAAATTTCTTTTTTTCAGGTTTACAGCACCATGAATTGACCAGAAGCAAATTGCATGCTTTCATCTCTCCCTCATCCTGCTTTCACAGAATCAAAGGAAAGCTGGGGCACAACCAGGAAGTGATGTCATCAAACACCAGGCTTCGTATCTCCCCATAAAATGCATTACTTTAATTAAATCTATCAAAGAGGTTAATAAAAGGGGGATGGTGGAGAAATGAGGTTATTGAGCAGAGGTATTACATAAATGGTTGTCAATAGGGGTGAATGTTAACAGACACGTGGCGCACTCAAGGGCCAGCAGAGTTTAAGTTGCTTGGTGATAAACTACATATTTGTCTGTGGTGATAATTCTCTTCCAAAGATGAGTGTGTCTAGAGGCTTTGGGTAAGATTACCTCACATTTACACAGAGCTTTAGATTTATTGTGTGCCATCCCACTTTAAGGCTAAGTCCCACTACAATTTTGTAAGACAAATCTGTGTATTCATAGGCTGCTGGGACCACCCTTAAGAGACCAGAGTTGATCCACTCCGTTATGCATGTGTCAGTTGCTGCTTTGTCAACTTGACACACGCTATAGTCATCTGGGAAGAGGGACCCTCAATTGAAAAAAAAAACTGCCTATAGCATATTGACCTGTGGATAATCTGTGGGGCATTTTCTTGATCAGTGATTGATTTGGGAGTGTCCTGCCCACCCCTAGGCACCATCCCTAAGCAGGACAGCCTGGGATGTATACAAAAGTGAGATAAGGGATACTTGGAGAGCAAGCTAGTAATATGTTTTTCTCCACAGTTCTGGCCTCTGTTCCTGCTTGATTTCCTGCCTTGACTTCCTCGGTGATGGAGTGTGACCTGAGAGGTGTACTTGAAATAAAACCTTTCCTCCCCAAGTTGTATTGGTATATTAGAGTATTTATCAAAGCAACAGGAAGCAAAATAGAACAGCATCTGAACAGGAAGAGGCACTGGACAAGGCTGTGAGTACCTCAGAGGGCAGGCAGAGGGGTAGATGGGGCACTGTGGTGAAGAGAGATAGTTACACAATATGGCTAACGGCCTGTCTTCCTTAGGGTTCCATTGCTGTGAAGAGATGCCACGACCAAGGCAATTCATGTAAAGGACAACATTTAATTGGGGCTGGCTTACAGGTTCTGAGGTTCAGTCCATTATCATCATGGTGGGAAGCATGGCAGTGTCCAGGCAGGCATGTCCCTGGAGGAGCTGAGAGTTCTACATCTTGGATTGGAGGGCAGCCAGGAGAAAACTGTCTCACAGGCAGCTAGGAAAAAGGTCTCAAAGACCGCCCCCACAGTGACACACTTCCTCCAACAAGGCCACACCCACTTCAACAAGGCCACACCTCCTAATAGTGCCACTCCCTGGGCCAAGCATATTCAAACCACCACATGGCCCTTGAAAAAGAATGTTTCATCCCAGAGTAATATGACAGTCTATCCTAACAAGGGATAAGTTACTTTACCAGATTTCACCTTATTATTACATATTATACGAAGGAACCTACCTGGATGTCCCAAAGAAGGCAGCTGCAGGGCTGGGAACACCGCACCAAGGCCTGTATCTTTGTTCTCATGTCACCTGAGATTTTTGCACACTTTCCGTATGGCAGTTACAGCATCATTTAAGGACCAAGAGATGCCTATAGCTTTTCTGGTCACACTTTGTGATACTGTGCTACTTTAGAAGGTAAAATGCCACACTAGCCCTCATGGAGCCAGACCTTTTGCAGGTGATTTCTACCTCTCTTACACCTCAAGCACCAACCAGGCTCCTTTCCTTCTTGTCTCAGACTTGTCTTAGCTCCCGTGACCCTGTATCTGTGCTCATGACTGTCTTTGAGGATGTGTACTTGTTTGTAGGGGAAATCCTACCCTAACCAAGAAGTAAGGGCCAAACCTGGACTTTGACCTATATCTGCTTGAGTGGAAGCCTATGATCTTCACCACTACCCTGTGTACTGCCCTCCTGGTCATCTCCTAGAGAGTGTGGAGACACAGTAGATGAGCCACATGGGAGGGGGCATGGCTGGCTTAGAGGAAAGACCTTTTTTTTGTCATTTGCCAGTTGTGAGTTGTATGTTTCTTGGCTTCTCTGAGTCTCACTTTTTTCTCCTCTCTAGAATGAGCATTACTTTATCTTTCTGAGTACAAAGTAATTGGAGAAGCCATAAAGAAAGATGGAGAAATATAAGACATAAGTTAAAAGTATGAGAGGTTGATCCCTTTCTTCATTTTATGTCTTTTTTAATTTTTGTTTTTAAAAGTTTATTTATTAGAACATGTGTGTGTGTGTGCATGTGTGTGTGTGTTTGAGCTCTCTGCATGTGCATGCATGTGTATGTCTGTTTTTGTGCATGTGTATATCTGTTTGTGTCTGTGTGTGTCTATGTGTGTGTGTATATATGTGTGTGTGTGTGTGTGTGTGTGTGTGTGTGTATGTGTATGTGTGTGTATGTGTGTTTGTATCCTGTGACTATGTGTATGCCAGATTGTGGTGTGTGTGTGTGTGTGTGCATGTGTTTGCATGTACAAGCATGCACACATGCATCATAGCACACATAGGGAGGTTTAGGGCAACTCTTTAAATTTGGTTATCATTTCCCACATTTATCTGGGTTCCCAGAATGAACTCAGATAGTTAGGCTTTCATGGCATCTCACTGGCCTATCATGTCTTTTTTTTCTTTTTTAATGTGATTTAGGAATTGATGCATTGGTGGCAATAACTCCATGGACTATAAGAACCATGTATTCCTCTCTCAAACACTCTGTACAAATTGTGTGTCCACAGTAATAGAGAACAGTTATCCAACAACATCTCCAAAGCTGACCTGTGAAGACCATGGTCATTTCTTCACATTGAAAAGAGTTCACCACTTAGTTCAGTTATAGGGAAATTACAGGATGCACCACTTATAGGAGACTGCTCTCTGAATTGCTACCTGAGTTATAACAGGATTGAAAATGAATTTTTTTAAAGTGACCTACTGCTATCGTCCAAGAAGACTTTGGTAAATTCAGCACCTTTTGCAGGCTGTACATTCACTCCTCAAATTGTTTACATAGGGTTTTTCCTCTCTCTCTCTCTCTCTCTCTCTCTCTCTCTCTCTCTCTCTCTCTCTCAGAAAGAAAGAAAGAAAAAAAAGTAGCCTGTTCAGAATTAGTGGTCTGCTTACCATGGAAATATAACTGTGGAAATGTAATTCAACAAGCAATGGTTGAATGTTTTATGGGGTCCTTATTATGCTAAGTACTGAACTGTTGCAAACTATAGGATGTAGCTGCAGATGTCACACTAGTGCCTGTGAGACACAGTCCTTGCCCTCAGAGTAATAATAA
This sequence comes from Montemys delectorum, assembly GCA_019843815.1. Lineage (NCBI taxonomy): Eukaryota > Metazoa > Chordata > Mammalia > Rodentia > Muridae > Montemys > Montemys delectorum. The sequence goes on along the minus strand of JADRCD010225353.1, from coordinate 60,503 downwards.
TTCCCACACGATGATGATAATACGGGTGGATTTTCAGAGATGGAAAATGCTTAAGACAAATGGACTAAAACGAGATGTCTATATAAAAAAATAAGTTGTCATTTTTATGTGTTTGGATTAGGAAAGGTGGACCCTTTCTGAGAAGGCTTTGGAAGTGAAGCAAGGAGCTATAATTTGTTTTAGGAGCCATCAATGTGTCCGTGGACACAGAATAGTAATGTGGTGAGGGGATGAAGCATTCAAACCTGGAGGCAGAGCAGGCTCTTTTTAATTTTGAAAACTTTATTATTGGCAACAGCTCAGATTAAAATAAACAGCTGGAACAAACGCTGTTAGTGGAGAAGCCTATCGGCTCATTTAATGGGGAAGTTTAAGTAGTGTCTCGATTATGGGTGCCGGAGTAAGCATAGTATGGTATCAACTGCTTCAGTGGCTCCATATCCACGTATCAGTAAGATGCCTGGCCACAGACCCAGGCTTACATGGGCTCCAGAGGATGTGGACCCAAAGAAGGAGGCTTTGGAAGGGCAACATAGGGAGCTGTCACAGGTCCAGCTTATCTGTGCTCAACCCTGAAAAGTCCATGTGGCCAGGAAGCAGAAACCAGGATCAGAGTCTCGAAAAATCTGAGGTAACAAGATGAAGCCAGATGACAAAACCTTCTTTGACTATGTGACCTGTGTAAGCTACATCATAAGGATGGTATAGCTTCTCAGTGAAAGAGACGCTGGGCCGGCTCTAGCACATCCATAGGTGTATTCACATGCACACAAGCACACACGAATACACACACACACACACACACACATACGTAAACACATATATGAACACAAAACAGCCCTCAGCTTGGTAGAACGTTTACAGTCTGAGACACAATGCCCTTCTTTCCTTGTACTTTGTTCCTTTAAATTTGCCTTTATTCATTTATTTTATGGGCAGTCATTTATTTTATGTATAAGTCATGACATCTACTGTTTAGTGCCTTCCACAGAAGTCCCTCCATTTGTCAACATGCAAACAAGACACTTTCTGCAAAATAAGTTACAAGTCTGTTTGTAAGAGGAATAAAAGGAGGGAGTTCATCCTCTTATCTACATCCTCATCTTCATCACATAAACGTGTGCCAGTCACCAGGTAGTGGTGGTGTACACCTTTAATCCTAGCACTCAGGAGGCAGAGGCAGGCAGATCTCTGTGAGTCTACACACTAAAACCCCGTCTCAACATCAAAAAACAAAGTATTGGTGATCTTCAAAGCTTTGAAACCGAAATTTTCTTTTTCTTACAGCTATACTATCCTCTACATCAATAACCAACTCATTGCCTACACTGGAAACCGTGGAGACAGGCCACCTCTCTCTCTTGATAATTCCTGCGTACACTCTAAAGACAGTAACTACTGTGTCTTTATCCAGTGTCTCCTCACTCAGACCCCAAAGCCCACCAACTATCTATGAGTGTGTACATCCCACAGGCAGGATCTCCAAGCTCCCCCTCTAACCCCTTACCTGAGTCAAAGCCTCCTGATTGAACACACTGCTGAGGCTTTGTAGTTCTCTGCTCAAATACGGTTTAGGCTAATCAGTCAGGTTTCTTCTGCTCTGGGTGAGTGTTAGTGACTGCAAAAGTAAAGACGGGTCCTTGCATCTACTTCCCAAATGGCTCTTTGTCTTCAGATATCTTCCTGCAGTCAAGTGAATTGTGCTATTGTAAAGTTTTAAATATGCCCAAACACGTTTATATCTTATGTGTCTTACCGTGTTTTAAATACCTTTCTTGCTTTTGTATTTATTGAGTATTGTGGATAATGATTGTTGCAAAGTGGCTAAAAACCTGGCACACATATGTATATATGTATACATATGCGAAGATGTAATGAGTATTAAAAAAGGAATGTTTGTTTTGTGTTGGTCCCACAACCAAATAAAACAGCTAATGTTTTCTATTGATAGTGGTTCCAGTTTTTAGCTTTGAAAACATGTATGCATGCCCTTGAGTTGTAGTATGTTAGAGGGCTGAAAAAGTTTTGCCATCCAGTTTAATGCCTGTACCTTTCAGGAGTGAAACCTGAGGCCAAAAGACTAATAGTGTGCTACATTCCTAATGAGATAGTTAAAACCTTCATGAGAATGTGAATATTAATAACATGAAAGTTTTTCAGTTCCTTAAAACTTCCCTTAAAGAAACCACACACACACACACACACACACACACACACACGTGTGTGCACGTGCTAATTTTAATTGGCACATAATAATTGTGTGTACTTCTGGCTGTAGTGTGATGCTTCAGTGCATGAACATTGTGTGATGATCAGATTCAGATAATGAGTGTCTCACTTTAAATTCACGTTTTGTCCTCACCAGAATGGCTTCTCCTCTAGTCCCTCAAGAAAGTCTGTCTGAGCTACTCACTCCCGTGAGCAAGGGTAGAAACCCACTGAGGGATACAGGAAACCATGAGGAGTTTTGAATGCTCTTTCAACTATTAGGCTTTGGGCATGTAAGAAAAGCAGAACGTCTGAATAGATCAGGAACTGTGAAAGAGAAGAGGAGAGATGTTTGGTACACATTGAGAAGGTGAATGGCCCAGAAAGTGTTGCTATTATGAGAACTGGAGAAAAAGAAAAAGAAAAAAAGAAAGCAACCATGTGGTGTTTTGAATAAGAATGACTGTTATAGCCTCATATACTTGAATGCTTGGTCTCAAGTAGTGCTGCTTGAGAGGGGTTAAGGGAGGTGTGGCCTTGCTGGAGTGGGTGTGGCTTGGTTGGAGTGGGTGTGGTTTTGTCGGAGGAAGTGTGTCACTGGGGGTGGGCTTTGAGGCTTTAGATGCTTAAGACATGCCCAGTGTCTCTCATTCACTTCCTGCTGCCTGCTGATAGAGAGCTCTCGGGTACTTCTCCAGTACCATATGTACCTGCATGCCACCCTGCTCCCCACCATCATAAAAATGGACTAAAAAATCTCTGAAACCGGAAGTAAGCCCCAATGAAACACATTTTTATAAGAGTTACTGTTGTCACGGTGTCTCACTTCATAGCAATAGAACACTGACTTAGACAGACCATTTTCCCCTTTCCCCTCAGAATCAGTTTGTTAATTTGAAATGTGAACTAGAGCCAGTGATTCCAGAGTCCATTCAGTGAAACTGTACCGTGAAGAAGGCTGCTTCCCTAATCTTTATCTGAGTTATCCCTAATGTCCATGAAAAGAGAAACCTAATGCTTCAGTTAAGAAGAAAGCAGCCTACTGTGTTTCGAAGGGCAAATGTGAGCCTAGGTGCTCAGTTAGCCGAACTGTTTTGGAGGGGTGCGGAGCCTTTAGGAGACAGAGCCTTGCTGGAGAAAGTGAGTCACTGAGGGGGAGCCTTGAGCTTTTGTAGCCAAGCCCTGGATCTTATCTGCTCTGTGTGTAGACTGCCCTTTGGATCGCAGAGGTGATGTGCTTAGCTGCCTCCTATTTGATTGCCATGCTTCCAAGCAAAATAGATTATAGCCTTTAAAGTCAAAATGAGCTCTTCCTGCCTCGAGTTAGCTCTTATCAAGTATTTAGTCACAGCAACAAGAAAAGCACGTAATCTGCCAGGCCAGGGTGGTGCATGCCTTTAATACCAGCACTTGTAAGGCAGAGGCAGGTAGATCACTGAATTCAAGGCCAGACTGGTCTATAGGCCTAGTTCCAGGACAGCCACTTATTCAAGTCCCCACCTCCTTGGGGAAAAAGTGTTACTTGTAAAATGTATTAGGATGAATCACAAATGATTGTCATTTTTGTAGTCTAAAGGTGGCAGCTGGAAATTAGCAAGGCATGGAGCTGAACCATATACAAGAATTTCGTTTTCAGCCAGGTGGCCTGGTTCGGCGGGTAAGGATGCTTACTAACAGGACTAGTGAGCTGAGTTTAGTCTCTGGAGCCCACGTGATGGAAGGAAAGAACTGACTCCCACAAGTTACCCTCTGACATCCACAGGTGCCACGTGACACCAGCACGCCTATACACACATGCACGTGCACACACACAGTAAATAAACAAAATGGTAAAAATGTTAAAAGGCTCTGCATTCTCTTGACAATTTATATGGTTATTTTAATATAAAGATTTGGGTTGGGATATGCCCTGTTTTCCTTGTGGTTAATGGTGCAGTGTGAGCTGGAAGAAATGTAGCAAACTTCTCAGAATTGCAAAGCCACAGCCCTTAAGGACCACCAGGAAGGGGCTGGCTTCGCTTAGAGTCAAGCTGCTAGTGAGCTTTGCAAGATGGCAGGAAAGTGCAGTACTAAGCCGCAGCTCCTGCCCACGTGTTTATTTCTGAAGACAGAGTCTCACTATGTAACTGGCCAGGCTGGCCTCAAACTCCTGATTCTCCTGTGACTACCTCCTAAGAGGAGGACTACCTCCTCTGGGATCATAGAGATGTGCCACCATACCTGGTGTGCTGCCATGCCCAGCCACCATCTGAGTTTTGTCACCTCCACAGAAATGAGGATGGCTGCTCTTTAAGTCCACCAATCCTGTGGACAGTGCAGAGATCACAGACTGAAGTTTTCAAGGGTATGAGCTGATAGCATCTGTTTTCTTTTGGTTGCTTCTCCCCCGAGCTTCTCTCTGTGTGTCTCTGTCTCTGTGTCTCTGTGTCTCTGTCTCTGTTTCTGTCTTCCTGTCTCTGTCTCTCTGTTTCTATCTCTCTGTCTCTGTGTCTCTGTCTCTGTCTCTGTCTCTCTCTCTCTCTCTCTCTCTCTCTCTCTCTCTCTCTCTCTCTCTGTGTGTGTGTGTGTGTGTGTATGTATTAGTAGAAAACTGATTGCACTCTCTTGTAATGATCCCAAAGCAAAGACAGAAAGTGAAAGGTTAGAAATTCCAGTCCAACTCTGTGCACCAGCCCTAGTTCCTTTGTAAGATAAGCACTGTTCTGTCTTTTTCATGTTTGCTAATATCCATCCCTTATTCTGACTGTAGTAACAGTTTTTCTAATTGGAGGCCTGGTGGCTAGCCTACAGTCCAGAATGGAAAGTAATTTCTTTAGAAGCAGAGAGACACTAGATTCCATTCTCTAAGGATAACAAGGAAGACAAAAAGATCTCCATTCTCAGTAAGGACTCCAGAACTGAGTTTTGGAAACTACTCACAGGAGGGGGAGGAGGAGGGGGAGGGAGGAGGGGAGGCAATCATGACTGCCTCTGCCACTCTGGTGGTATAAAAGTGTAAGAAAGTGCACAGCTGGTGGGTGTTACTGGTTTGTGAGCAAAGCCTAGAATAAGCCAGCACAAAACAGTCAGGAACACGCAGCGCCCTTGAATCCTAAATGGTGCACATGACACCAGAATTAGCAGGGAAGACAATCTCAGTGGAAAAAAGTCAAAAGAGAGCTTGAGACCCAACTGGTAAGAGGTGACATTTCTTATAGCAATTTAAATTAATTCAGATGGTGGGCTTTTCTGCATCTTAGCATCCTATTGGAGATTTCTAAACTCAGATCTTGGAGGGAAGAGACCATAGATAAGAAAGTATTTTTTCTACACCATCACATTCTAGCATTAGTACATATTTGACCATGCATTTCATTGCGCAGTGGATTTTTCTTGATTTATGACCAAAATCATATATTTTCCCCTTAGTGCATCTTGATCAGTTCTAGGGCTAAAGGTAAAAGCAAACACACACACACACAAACAAACAAACCAACATTCATTGGATTTTAAAAACATAATTAGCAAGCTAGCTATCTATACAAAAGTAATTTTGTACCTCAGCAGAGGAGTGCGGATAATTCACTCATGTGTCTTTTCATTAGCAAACTCTCCCTCGGGGCAACTTAGAGGTTAAAGCCCGACTCCTCGGCTTCTGATAGAATTGGCTGCAATTCACAAGGGAAGTAAAAATTTAAAAAAGTGAAAACCGCAGCTAAATGAAAAAAGCTGCATCACTTCTTGCCAAGCTGAGCCTTGTAATGGAGGTCGATGCCATCTGCCGAGTGACCCATAAACTACCCGTGTAACAAACACACCATTCCCCTCCTCAGCAGCCTTGTGATTGAGACCTAAGCCCTGCTTAACAAGAACGAAACCAATTTCCAGAACTTAACTGATTTTTTCCAAGTCACAAAGTTATTAAATAGCAGTGTTTGTACCCCTGACACCCATGACCCTCTTGTTCTGTTCTTTGGTTTTAAAACAGCTCTCTCCCTTTAATCTTACCCTATAGGATTAAAAAAACAAAAAACAAAAAACAAAAAAACCAAAAAAACCCCAGCCATCATTCTGTCTCCTGGGATGCAGAAAGCCTAATAGAAAATGCAAATATTTCAATCTGCCAGGGGCAAAACGTGACCTCATTGCTATAATGGTTTTTATAATTTTTAATGCTGTACAATCTTACTCATAGCCTACTTATAAAAACACACTTTATTAATACATTTATTTGGTAATGTATCTAAATGTATACTGTTTGGTTATTACAAAGAATTGAGTTATCTTTATCATTATGAATATTTAATATTAAGGGCAACAATACATCAAAAATTGCCTCCACTTTTAATGAAATATCAAACATTCAAATGTTATTTGATATACGTCTAAAAAAAAAATCATAACTTTAGAGTCCTTCTTTGATTTAAGACATGAGCAAGATACCCGAGAACCAGAAACAAGCTATGGGAAAGAGATTCTGCTTTTAAGTAAAAGAACATAGCATGGTTATAAATCACCTCAGAAATGGAAGCATCAGGGGAGGGCAGCGTCTTATGGCAGTCTGGGAAGGATGGCAGCTCTGGCTGTTTGGTGGGTGGGAATCTTGGTAGGCTTTGGGAAAGGGGTGGCTTTGCAAGGCTAGTTGGATGCTGACCGGGAGAGATTGCCTTTTCAGATGGAGGGGACAATGATGACAGAAAGGAAAGAGCAGGAGATGGAGTTAAAGGATGCAGGGGAGAGCTGTGAAGGAGGATCAGGTGAGTGTAACGGGAAACATGGCCCCTGTGCTATATATAGGTAATGAGGCCATCATAGCGTTTGTGGGTAGGGAAGTGATGCTATTCTCCTATGGACTAGCCTAGGAGAAACTTCATGAGCTGGCTTAATGAGAGAGGGTGGAGGTGAGAAAGGACCACAGGACTCTAAGGAGGGGGCGTTGTCCTGGGGGAGACAATGGAAAAGGAGTGGATTTTTTTTTTAAAGATTTATACATTTTAGGTATATGAATAAACTACACTGTAGCTGTCTTCAGACACACCAGAAGAGGGCACAGGATCCCGTTCCAGATGGTTGTGAGCCACACCATGTGGTTGCTGGGAACTGAACTGAGGACCTCTGGAAGAGCAGTCAGTGCTCTTAACCGCTGAGCCATCTCTCCAGCTGCAGGATTAGCTCTTGGAACAGAGAGCAGAGCCCAAGGAATAAAAAAGAAATTTTAGGCTTGGAAAGGAAAAGACTAATCCTGGGACAGAGGAGGAAGTTGACTCACAGGGGAGATTTTACACACTCTTAACAGCTTATCTAACAGTTAAACGAACATATGCATAATGCCTAGATTTTGTTTCATTTTTTCTATAAAATTGGAACTATTATGGGAAAAACTAAGACTGACTCTCTCTCTCTCTCTCTCTCTCTCTCTCTCTCTCTCTCTCTCTCTCTCTCTGTCTCTCTCTCTCTCATTTAGCAAAACTGTCAGTCCTAATTTCTTTGAGTGCAGGGAAACGAAAGTGATGTGTCCATGCACCTAAGGGCCCAGTAGTCTGAGGCTACATAATAGAAAGAGAAAGATACAGAGATATCCTTAAGTGTTACCCTCAAATTCATGTCCCCTAAATTCATGTCCTCTTGAAAGCCATGCACATGACTTTCTCTGCAAATAAGGCCTTTTGAGGTCTCACCATAATCTAACATACCCTCAGAGGAGAGAAAGATTTGGACGCATGCAAATGCGCATCCTTGAAGTCCCCCTCCCCGACAGGAGTAATTTGGCTGCAAGTTGAGGAGCAGCAAGGGTTTCCAGCAGACATAAGAAATCAGACAGAGGGAGAGTATGGTGTTTTCCTTGACCTTTCAGAAGGAAGATGGCCCAGTGGGCAGGTTGATTTGGCCTTCTGGGCTCCAGAGCTGCAGGAATTTATTCTGATTGTTTCAGGTCATCAATTTTGTGGCCATTTGTTAAGAGTAGCTCTAGGCAATGAACACACCTGCTGTCTTAGTTTTCAATTGCTGCGACAAAACACTGTAACAAAAAGCAACTTGGGGAGGAAAGGGTTTAATTGGCTGACACTTCCACATCCTACTCTATCCCTGAAGGGAGAAGCAAGGACAGGAACTGACACAGGACAGGAAGCTGGAGGCAGGAGCTGATGCAGAGGCCATGGGAGTGGGTGCGGCTTACTGCCTTGCTCCCCATGGCTTGCTCAGCCTGCTTTCTAATAGAACCCAGGACCACCTACCCAGGGATGTCACCATCCACAATGGGCTGAGCCTTCTGCCATCAATCACCAATAAAGAAAGTGTCTTACAGCTTGGTCCTTTTTTTTTTCCCCCAAAGATTTTATTTATTCATTTTATGTATAAGAGTACATTGTCACTGTCTTCAGACACACAAGAAGAGGGCATTGGATCCCATTCTAGATGGTTGTGAGCCACCATGTGGTTGCTGGGAACTAAACTGAGGACGTCTGGAAGAGCAGTCACTGTGTAAACCACTGAGTCATCTCTCCAGCCCCTATACTTGAATTTATGGAGGCATTTTCTCAATTGAAGTTCCTTCCTTTCAGATATCTCTACTTCATGTGTCTAGTTGACATAAGACAAGCCAACACACAATCTGAGAAAGATGGATGGCCACTGTCACCCTAAGTCACACAAAGTCAGTATTTACGAAGTCCACGCTCTATACAACATACTCTCCAGGAGTCTCTGTGGAGAGAATGAAAGAGCTGCTGCTAATTCAGGAGGCTCACCCACTGATCAGTGGAGTCTTTATAATCATGGGAGTGGCTGGATCATAGAGATCAACAAGGAGACAGAACTGGGTACAGGAAGTAAATAAGACTCAGTGTATCATAAAGTGGCAACATTGAGCTTGAATTCGTCCAGTTTTGAACCCAGATTGTTTTGAGCCAAGATTGTTACAGGACAGCAGAAGAATGTGCTGTGTGCTGTGGCACACACCTGCAATCCCATCACTGGGGACATGGAGGCTGAGAGACCAGGAATTCAGAGAGAGACTTACCCTAGACTACATGAGACTATGTTTAAACAAAAAAATCAAGAGAAAAGAAAAGAGAAGAACAATATGGAGTGGAAAAAGAGACCTGGGCTTTGGAAAGGAGGCATGGGCTTTCCCAGGACCCATCTCTGTTTTTAAAAACTACTCAAAACAGCAACATGATAATTAGCTGACTGATTCCCCATTCTCTAGCCTCTAACTCTATCCTAGAATCTGAAAGTTCTATCCTGTTTCTTTTAAATTTCCAAAGAATGGCAGCAATGATGTCATTGCTTTGTCCATTTTTAATCTTATCTGAAAAAAAAATTGAAACTTAGAATAAGTAGATCACCACAAGTTCAGAACAAATGTATCAAGTGTCTCTGAAGCTCCTGCCTAGAGTGGAGACAATGGAGATAATTCCTCTGGGGAGGCATTTGATACATGAGGCTCATCACACAATGACACAGTATCTTGGCTGCACTGGGATAGCCAGGCAGGCCAGTCATTTAATTCCACTTTAAAGAAAGAACTAAAATATAAACCAACCCCTGCCCCCCTCCCAGAAAAAAATAATCTGGCTGCCCAGGTATTACTTACATCTTTGGGCAAGGGCCATGTTGATGGCTTATAGAAACTTTCTCAGGATGCTATGGGAAGGCCATCACTTGCCTACTTGCTGAATCCAGACAGCCCCTGAATAAGCTCTTGTCAGACCATATAATCTTGGTGTCCACAAAGTTTGATTGATACTGTTCTGAATAAATAAGCAAATAACATATGTTTCTCTCTCTCCTTCTGTGTGTGTATGTGTGTGTGTGTGAATTTATAGACAAGCAAATTGAGACACAAAATGCTAATTTCATGAGGATCTGAGCCAGGATTGGGTCTGAAATGTCTGCTTAATGATGAATACACTCTGCTTTGGAGAATTTCAATGAAAAACCAAAACCACAGCAGATCAGTCTAAACCAGAAGAATAGTTTAGCCTAGTCGTGGAGGACCTGGTTCCCTGGGCTCAACTTGTGTCTCCATCAGTGTCTGCCAAGTGGTTTGGCAGACACTTGTGTGTCCCACGTGAGTAGAACCCAGCCTCCTCTGGGGTGAGTCTGGAGCAGATGCTGACTCAGCAAGAGACAGAGAAGGGATTGCCCTTCTTCCTTTCTTCTCCTGCCCTCAGAGCATTGGTGCTCTTTGTAGGAAGACACAGTCTACACGTCTAAGAATCAAGGCTCTGGACATGGCTTTTGTAGGGTTGCAAGCGAGCCATCTTTGTGCAGAGATTAGCTTGGTCTGGAGACAGAGAGGGGGATGGAGGTTTGGGAGATTTTTTACATTTCTTGGTTTCATTTTTTTGTTTGTTTGTTTGAGTTCCTTCTTCTGTATTTGTCTACATGATCCATTCTGACCTAAACTCCCTGATATGCTCCACAGCACTTAGGCTTAGCCCTGCTTTTGTCCTGCAACACCTTTCTGCCTGCCCTGCCTACCTCTTCAAACTTATTTACTTCCCTCCTACTTCACTACTTTTTTAGCTATAGCAGCTATGGCTTGTTTCTCTAGCTTGCCAAAGGTGTTTGTGTGTGAACCTTTGAAGATGAAGGAAGGGCCCAGAATACTTCACGGCTACACACTTGTTTCTTCTTTTTGTTTAGAGTTCAGTGTCAAGGTCACCTCTTCAACGTAATATTAAAATAAAATAAACCTTTCAAAATGTTCCAAATCCTCAAATAAATATTCTATTAAGCAAGAAATATAGAGGCAAATAAGTGCCTACAGCTTATAGATCTATCTATCTATCTATCTATCTATCTATCTATCTATCTATCTATCCATCCATCCATTCATCCATCCATTTATTCATCTATCTATCTATCTATCTATCTATCTATCTATCTATCTATCTATCAATCTATCTATCTATTCCAGGGCTTTTCATACCTGTTTGAAGAAACTTAATTGTAAAATGCCAACAAGACACAAAGGGATTTTAATACATCTATGTGAATGACCAAAATTAAGAAAGCAACTTCTAACGCTAAGTTCTGATGAACATGGAGCAACAGACACTGTCATACACTACTTATGAGAAAGTAAACTTGACAGAGTATTCTGGAAAATGGCCTAGCAGTTTCTTATATGATGAAGACAACATCATGTGACCCAATAACCCCACTCTTAGCGGTGACACATGAATGTCACAGAAGTTCTTTTTCTATTGATCAGGAATTGAAAGCAGCCCAAATTCCTTTTAAAGGTGGAATGAATAAGCCAATAGCACCCATCACACAATGAAACCTACTCATCAATGAAAAGAGACTGACTATTATTACAAGAGCCAGTGTGAGTTAGGTCCAATGGTGGTCACTACTTGAAAAATAAAATCCAGTTTTGTAGAGGATGCATTCCATAGGTTTCAATTTATATCACATTCTCCAGAAGAAAGTACTATAGTGAGAAGAGTCTATAGTAGGGAATTCAGAGGTCTGCATGAGAGGGAAGCATGGCTTGGATAGGCAACAGTAAGGAGCTTTTAGCCATTCTGACTGGTGTAAGGTGGAATCTCAGGGTTGTTCTGATTTGCATTTCCCTGATGACTAAGGATGCTGCAACCTCATAGGATGAACAACAATATTAACCAACCAGATCTCCCAGAACTCCCAGAGACTAAGCCACCAATCAAAGAGTATACATAGCTCCAACTGCATATGTAGCAGAGGATGATCTTGTCAGGCATCAATGGGAGGAGAGGTCCTTATCCTATGAAGGCTCAATAGATGCCCCAGTGTAGGGGAATCAAAGGCGGGGAGGTGGGAGTGGGTAGGTTGGTGGAGGAACACTTTCATAGAAGCAGGGGGAAGGAGGATGGGATAGGAGGTTTCAGGGGGGGACCAGGAAAGAGGATAACATTTGAAATGTAAATAAAGGAAATATCCAATTTACAAAACCACAAAACAATAAGGAGCTAGCCTGAGAGATGGTGACATACACCTTACCTATGGACTTGTTAAAAGTCTTACTGCCCTGAAAGGGTAATTTTGTTACATGTAAAAAATTTAAATCCAGACAGGCCTTAGAAGCAGCAGGGCAGCCAGCACAGGATCCTTTCTACCCCCCTCTTCACCTAGGAGGAGGTTCTGCAGATCCACAGCCCTCTCTGCCCATTCCCTGCAAGTGGAGAGCCTGTCTCCAGGGTTTGTTCTGACCCCAGGACTCAGGAGGGACTAGTGATCCACAGCCCACTGCACACAAGTCTTACCTGAGGAGAGCTGATCTCCCAGAAGTGCTGACACAGGCTTATGGACCCACAGGAGGAACAAGCTCCAGCCAGAGACAGCAAGAACATCTAACACCAGAGATCAACAGATGGTAAAAGGCAAATGCAATATTCTTACCAACAGAAACCAAGACTACCCGGCTTCATCACAACCTAGTACTCCCACCACAGCAAGTCTGGATATCCCAAAACACCAGAAAAGCAAGATTTGGATCTAAAATCATATCTCATGATGGTGATAGAGGAATTTAAGAAGAGCATGAATAACTCCCTTAAAGAAATACAGGAGGACACAGGTAAGCAGGTTCAAGCCCTTAAAGAGGAATCACAAAAATCCCTTAAAGAATTACAGGAGAACACAAGTAAACAAGTAGAACTCCTTAAAGAGGAAACACAAAAATCCCTTAAAGAATTACAGGAAAGCATATCCAAACAGGTGAAGGAACTGAACAAAACCATCCAGGACCTAAAAATGGAAGTAGAAATAGTTAAGAAATCACAAAGAGAGACAACTCTGGAGATAGAAATCCTAGGAAAGAAGTCAGGAACCATAGATGCAAGCATCACCAACACAATACAAGAGATCAAAGAGAGAATCTCAGGTGCAGAAGATACCACAGAAAACATTGACACAACAGTCAAAGAAAACTCAAAATACAAAAAGCTCCTAACCCAAAACATCCAGGAAATCCAGGACACAATGAAAAGACCAAACCTAAGGATAATAGGTGTAGAAGAGAGTGAAGACCTCCAACTTAGGACCAGTAATATCTTCAACAAAATTACAGAAGTAAACTTCCTGAACCAAAGAAAGAGATGCCCATGAACATACAAGAAGCCTATAGAACTCCAAATAGACTGGACCAGAAAAGGAATTGCTCCCGCCAAATAATAGTCAAAACACCAAATGCACAAAACAAAGAAAGAATATTAAAAGCAGTGAGGGAAAAAGGTCAAGTAACATATGAAGGCAGGCCTATCAGAAGATGAAAGCCAGAAGATCATGGGTTGATGTCATACAGACCCTAAGAGAACACAAATGCCAGTACAGGCTACTATACCCAGGAAAACTCTCAATTACAATAGATGGAGAAAACAAAGTATTCCATGACAAAACCAAATTTATACAATATATTTGCTTGAATCCAGCCCTTCAAAGGGTAATAAATGGAAAACTTCAACACAAGGAGGGAAACTACATCCTAGAAAAAGCAAAAAAGTAATTTTCCAACAAAATTAAAAGAAGATAGCCACATGAACAGATTTCCAACTCTAACAACAAAAATAACAGGAAGCAACAATTACTTTTCCTTAATATCTATTAATATCAATGGACTCAATTCCCCAATAAAAAGATATAGACTATCAGACTGGGTATGTAAACAGGACTCAACATTTTGTTGCATACAGGAAACCCACCTGAGTGACAAAGACAGACACTACCTCAGAACAAAAGGATGGAAAACAATTCTCCAAACCAATGGTCCCAAGAAAAAAGCTGGAGTAGCCATTCTAATATTGAATAAAATCGACTTTCACCTTAAAGTGATCAAAAAATAAGGAGGGACACTTCATACTTATCAAAGGTTTGATCTACCAAGAGGAATTTTCAATTCTGAACCTCTATGCTCCAAATGCGAGGGCATCTACATTCATACAAGAAACTTTACTAAAGCTCAAGGCACAAATTGCACCTTTATACACAATAATAGTGGGAGATTTCAACACCCCACTCTCTGCAATGGATCATGGAAACAGAAACTAAACAAAGACACGGTGAGACTAACAGAAGTTATGAAACAGATGGATTTAACAGATATCTGTAGAACTTTTTATCCTAAAACAAAAGGATATACCTTCTTCTCAGTACCTCATGGTGCCTTCTCCAAAATTGACCATATAATTGGTCACAGATCAGGCCTCAACAGATACAAGAAGATTGAAATAATTCCTTGCATCCTATCAGATCACCATGGACTAAGGCTACTCCTCAATAACAGCATAAACAATAGAATGCCCACACATACATGGAAGTTCAACAACACTCTACTCAATGACAACTTGGTCAAGGAAGAAATAAGAAAGAAATTAAAGGCTTTCTAGAATTTAATGAAAATGAAGCCACAACATACCCAAACTTATGGGACACAATGAAAGCAGTCCTAAGAGGAAAACTCATAGCTTTAAGTGCCTACAAAAAGAAACTGGAGAGAGCATACACCAGCAATTTGACAGCACATCTGAAAGCTCTAGAACAAAAAGAAGCAAATTTGCCCAAGAGGAGTGGAAGGCAGGAAATAATCAAACTCAGGGCTGAAATCAACCAAATAGAAACAAAAAGAACTATACAAAGAATCAACCAAACCAGGAGCTGGTTCTTTGAGAAAATCAACAAACTAGATAAACCCTTAGCCCGACTAACTAGGGGACACAGAGACATTATCCTAATTAACAAGATCAGAAATGAAAAGGGAGACATAACAACAGGAGGAAATAACACTGAGGAAATCCAAAAAATCATGAGATCCTACTACAAAAGCCTATACTCAACAAAACTGGAAAACCTGGATGAAATGGACAGTTTTCTAGACAGACACCAGGTACCAAAGTTAAATCAAGATCAGATCAATAATCTAAACAGTCCCATATCTGCTAATGAAATAGAAACAGTCATTAACAGTCTCCCAACCAAAAAAAGCCCTGGACCAGATGGGCTTAGTGCAGAGTTTTATCAGACATTCAAAGAAGACCTAATACCAATACTCCTCAAACTATTCCACAAAATAGAAACAGAGGGTACTCTATTTAATTTGTTCCATGAAGCCACAATTACTCTTATACCTAAACCACACAAAGACCTAACAAAGAAAGAAAACTTCAGACCAATTTCCCTTATGAATATCAATGCAAAAAATACTCAATAAAATTCTTGCAAAGTGAATCCAAGAACACTTCAAAACGATCATCCATCATGATCAAGTAGGCTTTATCTCAGGGATGCAGGGATGGTTCAATATTCGGAGATCCAGCAATGTAATTCACTATATAAACAAACTCAAAGAAAAAAAACCACATGATCATCTCACTAGATGCTGAGAAAGCATTTGACAAAATCCAACATCCCTTCATGATAAAAGTCTTGGAAAGATCAGGAATTCAAGGCCCATACTTAAACATAGTAAAAGCAATATACAGCAAACCAGTAGCCAACATCAAACTAAATGGAGAGAAATTTGAAGCAATCCCACTAAAATCAGGGACTAGACAAGGCTGCCCACTCTCTCCCTACCTATTCAATATTGTACTTGAAGTCCTAGCCAGAGCAATTAGACAGCAAAGAGGAGATCAAAGGAAAACGAATTGGAAAGGAAGAAGTCAAGTTATCACTATTTGCTGATGATATGATAGTATACTTAAGTGACCCCAAAAATTCCACCAGAGAGCTCCTAAACCTGATAACAACTTCAGCCAAGTAGCTGGATATAAAATTAACTCAAGCAAATCAGAGGCCTTCCTCTACACAAAGGATAATCAGGCTGAGAAAGTAATTAGGGAAACAACACCCTTTACAATAGTCACAAATAATATAAAATACCTTGATGTGACTCTAACTAAGCAAGTAAAAGATCTGTTTGACAAAAACCTCAAGTCTCTGAAGAAGGAAATTGAAGAAGATCTCAGAAGATGGAAAGATCTCCCATGCTCTTGGATTGGCAGGATTAATGTAGTAAAAATGGCCATTTGCCAAAAGCAATCTACTGATTCAATGCAATCCCCATCAAAATTCCAACTCAATTCTTCACAGACTTGGAAAGAGCAATTTGCAAATTCATCTAGAATAACAAAAAACCCAGGATAGACAAAACTATTCTCAACTATAAAGGAACCTCTGGTGGAATCACCATGCCAGACCTTAAGCTGTACTACAAAGCAATTGTGATAAAAACTGCATGGTATGTGTACAGTGACAGGCAGGTAGATCAATGGAATAAAATTGAAGACTCAGAAATGAACCCACAAACCTATGGTCAATTGATCTTTGACAAAGGAGCTAAAACCATTCAGTGGAAAAAAGACAACATTTTCAACAAATGGTGCTGGCTCAACTGGCAGTTAGCATGTAGAAGAAGGCAAATTGATCCATTCTTATCTCCCTGTACAAAGCTCAAGTCCAAGTGGATCAAGGACCTCCACATAAAACCAGATATACTTAAACTAATAGAAAAGAAAGCGAGGAAGAGCCTCGAATACATAGGCACAGGAAAAATTTTCCTGAACAAAACACCAATAGCTTATGCTCTAAGATCAAGAATCGACAAATGGGACCTCATAAAATTGCAAAGGTTCTGTAAGGCAAAGGACACTGTCAATAGGACAAAACGGCAACCTACAGATTGGGAAAAGATCTTTACCAATTCTACGTTTGATAGAGGGCTAATATCCAACATATACAAAGAACTCAAGAAGTTAGACTCCAGAGAAACAAATAACCTGACTAAAAAATGGGGTACAGAGCTAAACAAAGAATTCTCATCTGACGAATGGTGGGAAGCGCCTAAAGAAATGTTCAACATTCTTAGTCATCAGGGAAATGCAAATCAAAACTGATGTGAGATTCCACCTCACATCAGTCAGAATGGCTAGGATAAAAAACTCAGGTGATAGCAGATACTGGAGAGGTTGTGGAGAAAGAGAAACACTCCTTCATTACTGGTAGAATTGCAAGCTGGCACAACCACTCTGGAAATCAGTTTGGCGGTTCCTCCGGAAATTGGACATAGTACTACTAGGGGTCCCAGCTACTCCACCTCTGGTGATATACCCAGAAGATGCTCCAACATGTAATAAGGACACATGCTCCACCATGTTCATAGCAGCCTTATTTATAATAGCTGGAAACTGGAAACAACCCAGATGTCCCTCAACAGAGGAATGGATACAGAAAATGGGGGTACATCTACACAACGGAGTATATTCAGCTATTAAAAACAATGAATTTATGAAATTCTTAGGGAAATGGATGGATCTGGAGAATATCATCCTGAGTGAGGTAACCCAATCACAAAAGAACACACATAGTATGCATTCTCTGATAAGTGGATATTAGCCTAGATCAGAATACACAAAGTACAATCTACAAACCACAAGAAACTCAAGAAGGAAGACCAAAATGTGGATACTTCATTCCTTCTTAAAAGGGGGAACAAAATACCCATGGAAGGATTTTCAGAGACAAACTATGGAGCAGAGACTGAAGGAAGGACAATCCAGAGATTGCTCCACCTGGGAATCCTTCCCATATTCAATCATCAAATCCAGACACTATTGTGGAGATCAGCAAGTGCTGGCCAATAGGAGCCTGATACAGCTTTCTCCCGAGAGGCTCTGACAGTACTCGACTAATACAGAAGTAGAGGCTCACAGCCATCCATTGAACTGAGTACAGGTTCCCTAATGAAGGAGCTAGAGAAAGCACCCAAGAAGCTAAAGGGTTTGCATCCCCTTAGGCACGAACAACAATATGAACTAACTAGTACCCTCAGAGCTCCAAGGACTAAAACTCCAACCAAAGAGTACACGTGGGGGGACTCATGGCTCCAGTAGCATATGTATAACAAAGGATAGCCAAGTTGGTCATCAATGGGAAGACAGGACTTTTGCCCTGTGAAGGTTCTATGCCCCAGTGTAGGGGAATGCCAGGATCAGGAAGTGAGAGAGGGTGGGGTGGTGAACAGGGGGAGGGAGGAGAGAACAGAGGGTTGTTTTAGTTTTGGGTTTTTTGTTTGTTTGTTTGTTTTTTTAATTTAATTTAATTTTATTTTTATTTTTTCTTTTAGAGGGGAACCTGGGAAAGGAGATAATGTAAATAATGAAAACATCTAATAAAAAAAAATTAAAAAAATTTTAAATCCAGCTTTAAAAAACAGGGACAAGGGCTGGCAATGTAAGTGAGTGACAAAATGTGCCTTGCATTTACAGAAGCCCTGGGTTTGTAAATCAGCTTGGCAACAAGTAGAGAATAAAAAACAAGCAAATGAAACATATCATCTAATTACCGAGACCTTAAATCAGGTCTCACTGCTTGCTTTTCAGTTGTAGTGTGGTGGACCATGTACTATGTTCTTTAGATATATGTTTTCTCATCACTTAAAAATGGATATAATAGAGTACACACCACTTGCAGGTTTGGTGAATTAAATGAAATGATGCAAACAGAGTTATGTGACATCTTAGTGTCACTATGGGGACACTAAGTTGAGCACAGTGGCACTTGCCTGTTCTCCCTGCATTCAGTAGGCTGTGGCTGATTATCACTTAAGCTGAATGGTTTAGGATCAGCCTGGGCAACAAAACAAGCTATGTCAGCAACGACAACAGTGTGTGTGTGTGCGGGGGGCGGGGGGGGAGGGGAAACACAGAAGGAAATGAAATCTATGAACAGTCAAGTTTTGAATTCTTTATTTTTGTGGACATGCTAGTTGCCCTCTTCAGACTTGAGCTTCCTAGTCTAAACTCTTGTATAAAAATCACTTTATAATGTTGTGGTGTGGATCACCAGTCATATTTGTATGATGTCTGGTACTTAGTGGGTACTCAATAAACAATAGCTGGCTATAAATATGGCTTAGAGTGTTTCAATAGGTAAAATGGACTTTCTTGACACTGCTCTGAAAAATTATGTTTACAAATGCATAATCCCAAAAGATTAATTATGCAACCAAGGAAGAGCTGATGTTATGCAAATGTTTTCCTTTAGGACTGCACTGGCCATTCACATATTTCCCTATTCATAGGCTAAATAGTAATTGGTTGACATGAGCACTGCTGAATCCCAATGGGCTCTTAAGTGGGGAATAGGGCTCCTCTAGCACAGTGCAGAATGACTTTGTCTATGGTAAAGGTCTCCTCTAGCACAGTGCAGAGTGGACTTCTCTATGGTAAAGGGCTTCTCTACAACAGTGCAGAATGGATTTTTGTGTGTGTGGTACTGTGTGTTTTTTTCGTTTTGTTACTTTAATTTGCAAATGGAGCCCATAGTTCTCTAAGGAGTTCTCTCTCTCTCTCTCTCTCTCTCTCTCTCTCTCTCTCTCTCTCTCTCATGTTTTCTCTCTTTCATCTTAAGAGATCCTTTCTCAATAAATTAAAGTCTGATCCAAAGTTGCTTAGGTTAAAAGGCTGCTACGAGTCAGCTGTATAGACACATGATGAGTTCTTAGTCGATTTCTATTTCTACTATACTATCTCCATTACCACCAGCAGCAGCAGCTTTGGTTGTCCAAGCAAGGGCTCTTTGATTTCTATAGCATTTACTTATGCTATTGTTCTCTCTGTATTCACTTTCATTGACCCATAAAAAAGAGAAAGCTTTAATGTGGTAAAACGCTACACATTAAGGAAGACACCACTCTCTCAGTCAGATACATTACAAATGCACCTCCATCAAGAGACATTTTTATAAGTTAGGTTATTTTTTTGATGTGAATAAAAATGTTCTGAAATGGTTAATATGCTTTGTTGTTGTGTATAGTATTATAGGTTTTTTTTTTTCATGGAACAGAAAGAATCATTGGAGCACAAGATTGGAAAGAATCTTAGAAATTTAACCTAGATCAAGAAGATAGAGAAGAAAGTGCCTTGAAGGCATTACTCAAAAGCCAGAGACAGGCTTTAAGGCAGATAGGTTAATTCTCTTATCACACCATCTCTCCCAAACATCCATTGGTTTTCTTTTCTATTTCTGTTCCAGTCTCTGCAAAGTTTATTCAATTATACTCATCTACTATTATTAGTAATACCTGCTGGTGATCCTCTTTGTTTAATTATTTTACATTATTCTCTACTCTGTTGCTCTGTCTCCCTTATACTATCTTCCGGGTCTGGTCCTGTTGTCACTATGAAAGGTTCCCTAATGGAAACAACCTAGGGAAGAAAAGATTCATCTGGTATGGAATTCCATCTTAAGTCTATCACTGCATAGTTTAAGGCAAGAATTCAAAACAGTCCAATCATGTCCGTGGTGAAGAGCAGATAGAAACAAATGTACTTGTGTTGCCTATTTGCTGCTCCTGTGTTTGGCTGGTTTGCTTCATTCTTATACAATTCAGGGTTCAGCTTAAGGGATGGTGCTGCCCACAGTGGCTTGGAACAATTAACAAGCAAGGGAAGCCTCCACATACTCATGGGTTAACTTGATCTAGATAATTTCTCATTAAGATTCCCCTTTCAGGTGATTCTATATTAGAACAAATTGACAATTAAAACTCTCAGCCCCCATTGGACTGTATTTGTTTTGTCTCTAAATATCACTTCCTGTATGTGTTTTAAACGTACCTACAACTATATTATGAAGGAAATCTTCATTCAGTGCCGGGATTTTGGGTCTATCCATGTAGCTTTAGTTAGTATTGCGTGTCTATTTTCTCCTAATTGAGCATTCTATCCTAGAGGGAGGAGGGAGCTTTATAAGTCAAAAAGCTAAGGACATTTCCAAGGCTCATGAAAGGTAGGATATTCACAAAGTCCCATGTACTGTTGCAAAAGCTGTAAGCAATTGCTGGTGAGAGTAGGCTGCTCCAAAGTACAGCTCCTTGCAGGATGGATAAGAACTCTAGGGAAGCCATTCTCATGAGTCATCACCGCCACACGAATGAATGAAAACATATACAGGAAGTGGTATTTGCATATGTAGAGACATTTTCATATTTAGAAACATATAAAAGATAGTCCAGGGAGAGAGGGCTGGGAATGACACAACATGGAAATGCTATGATAATTAAATATGGCTTTCTGGCAGTATAATTGAACTTTGAGTCACTTACACCCCTGTAAACAACCTCCCTCTCACTCTTTAAGTAACCCTAATAAACTCACTGCTTCAACAGATAGATCTGTGTGGAATTGTTTCATTGTTCAGTTGACACTAAGCTTTCTGGGGAGGAAAGATGTTTATTCTTATTTTCTCAGAAGAAAAACCACACAGCATTTAGTCACTTTACCACAGGCTTACATTTCAACATATACATGTACCATATTTTACCTACTCATTTTTCTGTAATGGAAACACAGTGTATATGTATCTCATATATACCCTTTGGGTACTCACTGGGGATTATTTTCTGGGTAGTCCCATTAATAGGGTAGTTGTGTACCCCTTCCTAATGCCATTAAATATTACCAGATACCTACCTGCAAAGGCTGTGGGTCAGATGTAGTAAAACTGGCAACTCCTGACTCTGTCTCCTCTCATTTTGCCATTTTAAGGCACATAGACTTGAGTTGTGTTGGCATAATTTGCTTCTGATTACTGCCTCTTAAGACGTTGTATCAACACATCACTCTTGTCTTAGTCAGGGTTTCTATTGCTCTGACAAAAACATCATGACCAAAGAGCAACCTGGGGAAGAAAGGGTTTAATTGGCTTCTGCTTCCAGGTCAAGACAGGGACTCAAGCAGGACAGAAACATAGAGGCAGGAACTTACTGTCTTACTCATCATAGCTTGCTCAGTCTGCTTTCTTATAGAACCCAGGACCACCATCCCAGGATGGCACCACCCACAGTGGGCTGGGATCTCCCCCACTGATCACTAATGGAGAAAAAATGCCTAACAGCTGGATCTCATAGAGGCATTTCCTCAACTGAGGCTCCTTCCTCTCTGATGACTGTACTTTGTGTCAAGCTAACATGAAAGCAGCCAGTACACCTCTTCATTTCGTCTCAGTGCTTTTCTATTTGGTGTCTTATATCTCTTTGGTTTGTGAGAGTTTCAATGCACTAGTTCCAATTAAGGTTTTAATCTGAAGAGTTTTGAAGGTGAAGAAACCTTTGGAAAGTCACCAATATCGACAATCTTCTGAGTTCCCTAAAAATCTTCCTGTTATGTTACAAATAATTGCTGTTCATCTGTTCTGAGTTCTATCTTGAAGTTGACTGTTGAGAATAAGGGATAAGGCACCATAGCAAAGTGCTGTGCATGGTAGGGGGGCAATCAAAAGGCAAACAAAGCTTGAGGAAAGAAGAGAGAAACAGGTCATTGTCATTGTTTGCCATCAGTAAACCACAGAAAGTAGGGCTGGTGTCATGATAATTAGAGAAGAGAATTGTTCATTTTTCCTTTCCCCACCCCTAAAGCTCAAGTATCAGCAATACACTTTCTGAGAACATTTTATTAGTCTACTCTTTTGGGGAGGACCTGAAGGGGCTCTACAGATTGAAATTTCAGTTCAGACTTTAAAAGATTAATAATAGAAGTACTTTCTGTAGCTGCCCAAAGAATGTACAGTATCTTTGGTTATGCTGGTTGTGTGGCATTCTCTTGGGTGTGCCTTGTATTTGGCTGCATTGGAAGAGGTATGGCTAACTGTTTCTCTGTCTCTCTGTCTTTTTTTGTCTCTGTCTCTCTGTTTCTCTCTCTCTCTCTCTCTCTCTCTCTCTCTCTCTCTCTCTCTCTGTGTGTGTGTGTGTGTGTGTGTGTGTGTGTGTGTGTGTGTGTGCTTTTTATGGAAAATTCTTGTTAACAGTCATGTTTATAGGAAACTAGAATGAAATAAAATATCAACCCGAGCCAAGACATGAAGATTTCCCATATGGAGGGGAAAACAGTTATTGAGAAACTGCTGTAGTTTCCACCCAAGGAAAGCCTATTTATTATGTGAGCATCAGACTCCTGGCAACAAACCAAGCTTTATTCTTCAGGAAAACGCCCTGGGATCCTTAATCCTTCTTACATTTTTAATGGCATCTTTAGCTGACAGAGTGGTTCAGTAGAACAGTCCAGTTCTGTCTTCACACCTGGGTAGAACCCAGCAATGGCAAGAAAAACAATAAACCTTGGGTAAAGATGTGGTAGAAAGCTCTATCTGTGTGCAGGGTTCCTCCCACATACCTGTTCACTAGCTTATGTCATTCCTTCCTAACTTATATTTTCACTGACATGTGAAGATCTTAAAAGAATCATACATATTAGTGGGGTTCCATATAATATTTTATGCATGCTGTCTTGTGAAGTACTTAAAGCATTGAAGTAGTTTCTTCTAGCTTTCTAAAGTTCACAGTATCTGAATGCTATCCACACTCCCCTTGCGCTAAAGCACCCCAGGTACATTGCTCTCACCAACTCCGTCTCTGTGTTCATCTCTTGGGCACTCCCCAGTGCTTTTCACCCACACTCTCCATGGTCTTGGGTAACCACTTCATTCTCCAGTTGTTTGAGTTTTTTTTCCCCTTTTATGATTTCAACTGTGAGTGGGAACATCTAAAACTTGTCTTTCTTTTCCCCGTTTTTTTGTTTGCTGGTTTTCTTTTGCTATAATTTTATTTGAATTTTTTCCTGCAACATAATTTGACTGTGTTCTCTCCTCTTCCCCAGACTCTCTCTATCTCCACATCCACCGAAGACTGTGTTGTTTCCCCGCTCCCAAAACAAAAACAGAACAAAAATGAAAAGCAAACCCAGTAAAGGAAACCCGGTAAAAACTAACAAATAAATAAAATGAAACAAAAAGGTGACCAAAGATCATTTCCCAATCTGTAGGTTGCTATTTTGTCCTATTGACAGTGTTCTTTACCTTACAGAAGCTTTGCAATTTTACGAGGTCCCATTTGTTGATTCTTGATCTTTGAACATAAGCCATTGGTGTTCTGTACAGGAAATTTTCTCCTGCACCCATGTGTTCTAGGCTTTCCCCACTTTCTCTTCTGTTAGATTCAGTGTATCTGGTTTGATGTGGAGGTCCTTGATCCACTTGGACTTGAACTTTGTATAAGGAGATAAGAATGGATCATTTTGCATTCTTCTATATGCTGACTGCCAGTTGAACCAGCACCGTTTGTTGAAAATGCTGTCTTTTTTCCACTGGATGGTTTTAGCTCCTTTGTCAAAGATCAATTGATCATAGGTGTGTGGGCTCATTTCTGGGTCTTCAACTCTATTCCATTGATCTACCTGCCTGTTACAGTACCAATACCATGCATTTTTATCACAATTGCTCTGTAGTACAGCTTAAGGTCAGGGTTGGTGATTTCACCAGAGGTTCCTTTATTGTTGAGAATAGTTTTCGTTATACTGGGTTTTTTGTTGTTCCAGATGAGTTTAAGAACTGCTCTTTTTAATTGTATAAAGAATTGAGTTGGAATTTTGATGGGCATTGCATTGAATCTGTAGATTGCTTTTGGTAAGATGGCCATTTTTACTATATTAATCCTGCCAATCCATGAACATAGGAGATCTTTCCATCTTGTGAGATCTTCTTCAATTTCTTTCTTCAGTGACTTGAAGTTCTTGTCATACAGATCTTTCACTTGCTTGGTTAGAGTCACACCAAGATATTGACCAATTCTACATCTGATAGAAGGCTAATATCTAATATATACAAGGAACTCATGAAGTTAGACTCCAGAGAACCAAATAACCCTATTAAAAATGGGGAACAGAGCTAAACAGAATTCTTCATTGAGGAAACTTGAATAGCCAAGTGGAACCTAATGAAATGTTCAACATCCTTAGTCATTAGGGAAATGCAAATCAAAACAACCCTGAGATTCCACCTCACACCAGTTAGAATGGCTAAGATCAAAACTCAGGTGACAGCAGATTCTGGTGAGGATGTATAGAAATAGGAACACTCCTCCATTGCTGGTGGAATTGGAATCTGGGTACAACCACTCTGGAAATCAGTCTGGTGGTTCCTCAGAAAATTGGACATAGGACCTAGCTATCCCACTCCTGGGCATATATCAAGAAGATGCTCCAATATATAATAAGGATACATGCTCCACTATGTTCATAGCAACCTTATTTATAATAACCAGAAGCTGGAAACAACCTAGATGTCCCTCAACAGAGGAATGGATACAGAAAATGTGATACATCTACACAATGGAATACTACTCAGCTATTAAGAACAATGACTTCATGAAATTCGCAAGCAAGAGGATGGATCTAGAAAATATCATCCTGAGTGAGGTAACTCAGTCATAAAACAACACACGTGGTATGTACTCACTGATAAGTGGATATTAGGCAAAGAGCATGGAATACCCACAATACAACTAATGGACCGCATGATGCTCAAGAGGAAAGAAGAGCAAAGAGTGGATGCTTCAGTTCTACTTAGAAGGGGGAAGAAAATAATCAATTGAAGTAGAGGGTGGGAGGGAGTTGGGAGGAAGAGAGGAATTGGGGGAAGGGAAAAAGAAGCAGAATCAGGTATGGGAGGAGATGTACAGAGAGTCAGGAATTTGAATAGAAGTGTGTAGCAAGGAGGGATGGGGAACTGGGGGTAACAACCAGAAAGTCCCAGATGCCAGGAAAGCAAGAGCCACCTAGGACCCCACAAAGATGATCTTAGCTGAAATATCTCACAAATGGCAGGGAGAACCTGTTGAGACCATATCCAGTGGTTAGGCATGGCCCCTCGGTTGAGGGATGGGGACACCCACCCATCTCCAAAATTTAGTCCAGAATTGTTCCTGTCTAAAGGAAATACAGGGACAAAGAGTAAAGCAGAGACTGAAGGAAAGGCCATCTAGAGACTGCCCTACCTAGGGACCCATCCCATATGCAGACACCAAACCCAGACACTATTGTGGATGCTGAGAAGTGCTTGCTGACAGGAGCCTGATATAGCTGTCTTCTGATAGGCTCTGCCAGATCCTGAGCAATATAGATGCAGACGCTTTTAGCCAACCTTCGGGACCCCAATGGAGGAGTTAGGGGAAGGAGCTGAAGAGGCTTTATCTGGCTTCAGTGGGAGGGGAGGCCCTTGGTCCTGTGAAGGCTTGATGCCCCAGTGTAGAAGAATGCTAGGGTGGTGAGTCGAGAGGGGGTGGGTGGGTGAGGGTGCACCCTCATAGGAGGAGAGTAAGGGGAGATGGAATAGGGGGTTTGCAGAGGGGAAACTGGGAAAGGGGATAACATTTGAAATGTAAATAGAATACAATATTCGATTTAAAAAAGACAAAGCCAGGCAGTGGTGGCACATGCCTTTAATCACAGTACTTGGGAAACATTGGCAGGCCAGCCTGGTCTACAGAGTGAGTTCCAGGACAGCCAGGGCTACACAGAGAAACCCTTTCTCGAAAAAACAAACAAACAAACAAACAAACAAAAAGACAAAAAACTATCCTTTAAATTTCTTCTTCATAGTCAATCAATATACATGGAATTTATATCTTATCTTAGGAAAAGAAAAAAGGCTTCATCCAAAAGAAAAAAAAAGGCTATCAAAAGAAAAAAATCTATTTTAGTAGGTAAAGGATCTGTGTGTGTGTGTGTGTGTGTGTGTGTGTGTGTGTGTGTGTGTGTGTATGTGTATTTGCAGCAACATGGGTAGAACTGGAGAGCATTATGTTAAGTAGAGTAAGCCAGATCCAGAGCTGGCAAGATGGCTCAGCAGGTAGAAGCACTTGCCTTGTAAGCCTGGAGACCTGTGTTCAACTCTGACAATCTATGTAGAGAGAAACACATAGCCAGCTCCATCAAGTTGCCCTCTAACATGGAACATGGGGGTACACATCTCCTGCTTCAAGTTGCACCCTCAGTGTGGGTAGATGTTTCTGTTTATTCTTGAGAAATACAGGGTCTCTCTGGGGAGCCCTGGCAGCCCTAAAACTCGCTCGGTACACCTGGCTGGCCTTGAACTCAGAGACCTACTTGCCTCTGCCTCCTGCATAGCAGGTGGAGCCCCTTGGAGGTACTCAGCAAGGCAGCGCACACTGAGTGCGGATCACCTGCATGCGACACTCAGTTCATAACCCATCTCTGCCACAGGGTAGCTGTGTGACTTGGGGCCAAGCTTCAGTTCTGGGTTACAGTTTTCTTCTGGTGACATGAGGGTCATAACATAAACCTATAGATGAGTGAATGAACATCTCTTAGAAGTCAAGTCAAGGCATGTGATGTGTTTAGGATGGTATCAGGTGTCAGCATACAGTCTAAGCTCGATCATGGTTATTGATTCTAATTTAGGATGTGGAGGAGCAGAGAAATGGAGTGTCAATTCCTCATCCACACTTCATCAGCCACAGTGGGACATGTAGAATACCATCTCTTGTTCAGGACATCACACTTTGAGAAAGCTTGAGGCTTACTACAGTTTATTTTTTTTGACCAGAAACAGCAGACAGGAGGTGGTAAAGTGGCAGCATCTTTTATTTTCCTTGCTTTGGCCCTTCCTATCTCTGTTTCTATCCCTTTCTTTTGAAATTTCTTTTTCAGTGCTGGGAACCATCTCCAGAGCCCGGCACCTGTGAAGCAAGCTCTTTACCACTGAACCACTTCTCCAGACCAGGACTTCTTTTTCTTGATTGTTTCTTTGTTTCACTGGGTAGCCCTGTCAGCCTGGGTATATTACTGAGATTTACCTGCCTCCTCCTGCAGAGCATGGGACTGGAGCATTCAATACTATGTCTAGCTCTCAGGGCCATGTTTTGAGTGGCAGCTCTGGCCGTTGATCCCACCTTCGTTACTCAGAGAAGTCCAACGTTTCTGTGCAAGATGAGGAACAAAGAGTTTCTGTCATTTCTCCCTTAATCAAAAGGGAGATGAGTGACTCACTCCAATGTCATGAGATGTCTAAAAGAGGGTTTCTCTTTCTGTTCAAAGGAAATTTTTTCAGGAATGTTGATAAAATATTTTCCAACTCAAGCAGCTTTTGTAAAATGTTCTACTCACTTATAATTTCAGTAAACTTTTATTAAATATTTTGCCTGTGCAAGAGGATGGAAACCTGGATCAGTCACTAAGGGCAGGGGGTTACACACCTTCAATCTCAGAAATCGGGAGGCAGAGGCAGGCAGATCTGGATTCGATGCCAGCCTGATCTAAGATGAGAGCAAGCTCCAAGACAACCATGGCTACACAGAGAAATCCTGTCTCAAATCAAAAACAAAAAAAAACCCAAAAGATAAAAATACCAAAACAAGACAAAAACAAAAATCCTCATAAAAGAAACAAACAAAACCAACCAAACAAACAAACACACAAACAAAACCAACCAACCAAACATTGATCAAGCACATCCTTTGTGGACATCTGCATCTTATCTTGTGTTTGCATTCTCATGAAGGAGAGGCTGGGATTATTCACGCGAAGACTCTGAAAGGCTCAAGGTTAGTTTGGAAGATAGGGAATGGTGGACAAGGGCTTGACCTTGGACAGAGTGGGTGAAAAGTCTGAATGCCTAACAGCAGCTTTTGTGTGTGTGTGTGTGTGTATGTGTATGTGTGCACGCGCTCGCGCGCGCGCGCATTGAGGATGTCTTTTTTCCCTTTGTCTCAATGTGATACAATCATTTCCAACATAAGTAGCTCTCATTCTAGTTAAGGAGTCAGCAAGGAACAGATCATTAATATACAGTGTAATCCATGCTCCACAAAGGTTCAGGCAGAGCATTGTGGAGGCTTTGTCTGGGAGAATCAACTTCACCGGCAGTCAGCAATGCACTTAAGACCACACAAAGTTTTCAAATCATGTATATACCTGGGAGGAGGAAAACCTGCCTCTGTGAAGGAAAGCTTGCATTCTGGGATGACATCACCCGTAAGTGGGTGATGACCTCAGTCTCTAGATGAGCAAGTTCGTTTATGTCAGATGCTCGTTATACTTCCAGGTGACAGCCACACTTCACATTGATGACAGTCAAAATCAGGGACTTCTACCTCCCTGCTGGAAGATAGGGACCACTGCTTAGTCTCAGACAGACTTAAACCTAGCTCACTGCCTGGCTCAAGACTTGGCTTGCTCATTTTGAGTCTCTGAGAACTAATTCTTCTGTTTGTAGTTAGCTCAGGACCTTTTTCTTCCTCTTACATGTCCTGTCCTGTTCTCATTTCACACCCCATTTATAGTTCTCACAGATGGCACCAGAAGGCAAGCTCTGAAATGTATCTATGTTCTGGAGAAAATGCACCAAAATGAGATTCCAAGAAGAGTTCTGGTGCTAAGCATCACGTCTCTATCCACCTTCCTCATAGTCACAGGCGAGTGGCTTAACTTCCGTAGGGAGATTGTTTGCCTGTTGGTTAAGATCGTCCTGACTTCCTACTCGATCTGATTTTGGAGTCACCTACAGGACACAACCTCCTCTGGTCCCCAACATCAAAACCATCTAATAACCAAGAAGCTAGGGAAGGAAGAGAGAGGAGAGAGTAGAAACAGGAAGAGATGCAGAGAGAAGAGGAGCTGGTACTCTAAGCTCAGAAATAAATGGAAGAGGCATTGCAAAATGCAGGGGTAAGGTTGTAATAGATCACCACTTCTTAACAGCCTAACAGAACTGCAACCTCACCAAAAGCCAGTAGGATTTGAGGAAAAAATATCAATCTTCAGTAAGCTTTATCCTTTTGAGCTCAAATCAGTAGGCATCATTATGTCTGACCAATTATGAACCCAGGAGAGCTTGAGTTATATCTGTACTGCCATAGTGTCAGATGTTCTGCTTGATGTGCAGACATCAGGGAATGCTTGCCAGAGCACAGACCTAGCTGCTGGTGTCCTGTAGATACCACCACAATCCTGTCATGAAATTGGAGCTCCTGGTGTGCTTATGAGAGAATTCCACTACTCTAACACAATCCTGAACCACATAGGCTATCCTGGACTTTTTTCTTAATTATTTGTAGTTTTTAAGTTAGTTATATCAACATAACAAGGTCAGAAGTCAACAAATACCAGTATCTCTAAGACGTTGTAAGTAAAAGGAAATTAGTTTTAACTTAACTTAAAATGACTTAAGCCAGGCAGTGATGATGCATGCCTTTAGTCCCAGCACTTGGGAGACAGAGGCAGGCAGATTTCTGAGTTCGAGGCCAGCGTGGTCTACAGAGTGAGTTCCAGGACAGCTAGGGCTATACAGAGAAACCATGTCTTGAAAAACAAACAACGCCCCCCCAAAAAAACCAAACCAAACCAACCAACCAAACAAACAAACAAAAGACTTAAAATGTTTCCAGATTTAGGATGGAGATTTGACTCCATGGTTAAGAGCAACCATTGTTCTTGCTAGAGGACCTGGGTTCAATTCCCAGAACCTATAGGATGTGGTTTTTATGAGATTTCTGTGTGTGAACAGTTTTTTTTTTTGTTTTGTTTTATTCTTCTGTTTCATCTGTCCTATTCCAGTTTGTTTTTATTTTATCTTATTTTACTTTATTAATAGTTTTTAGATGCTTGTTTTCTAATGAAAGAAAGAATGAGAGGGGATCTGGGAGAAGTTGGGGGAGGGGAGACTAAAAATGTATTAGAGAAAAATATCTATTTTCAATGATTTGTTGATCAGTTATTGATTGATAAGACACTAAGATGTGCAGTTTTGGAGTGAGAGCTGCTTTTAAATAATCATATAAAGTTTTCACAATGTAAAAATAACCATTTAAAAGTAAAGGGTTCTGGGGCTTAAGAGATGCTTCAATGATTCATAGCACTGGCCCCTCTTCCAGAGGACCCAGGTGCTGGCTTCCATGGACCCCCATGGTCCACAACACACATGTAAGCAAAACACATAAAATAAAACAAATACATTTATAAAAACAGTACATGCCTCAGTGAAAGTTAGTTTCTTCACAGTTCATATATCCACAACCAAGACATTTCTTATCACCCTGAAAGTTTACGTTGTAGTCATTAAGCACCTACTTTCTTCCTTCATTCCCTGCAACCAGAAATCGTCTTTACATCTGGATTAGTCTGGTCTTCATGGCTCATGTAGTTGGATTTGTGTGTATGTATGTAATCTTTGTATCTTGCTTCTTTCACTGAGCATAATGTTTTTAAAGGTTGTTAATAATGAGCATAATGTTTTAAAGCCAGAATGTGCCAGAATGCTCCATTTTTATGATCAAATAATATTCCATTCCATGTGCATACCATTATTATGTATGAACAGTTGCTCATGGGTGGATGTTGGAATTGTTTTTGTGTTTTGGCTTTTGTCAGTGGTGCTACTGTGAACATATGGCCATGAACATAATCTGTCTTTATCTGACACCTGTGGTGAATTATTTTAGACAGCTTCCTAGGCATGGAACAGCTAGGCACATGGCAGTTCTACATTCTACGGTTAAGGAAATATTGCCCTTTCTTAGACCAGCATCTCAGTTTTGTATTTATACAGAAAGGTGTCAAGCCCCACTTTCTTCACAATCTCAGCCGCAGGCTTCACAATGTAATTATCTAACCAGTCTGTTTACTCTTTGACTGTTTCATACACTTTAGCTGTTTTCACTCCATTACTCTTTCTCATTCCTCCCCCTCTTTTAAGTCATCATTCTACTTTCCTGTATGTATGTGAGGGTGTGTACATGTGTGTCTGTGTGCTTATGTGTCTAAGTGCATGTGTGTGCATGCACACGTGCATGTGTGTGTTTCTGTGTGTGCAAGAGAGACGTTCACATGATCACAGGTGTGAGGTTATTTACTGGAGCATGGACAATTTATGAGTTCCTACATCACAGGAGAAGGTGGCTCTGCCTTTCCTAGAAACCATTAACTGCCAATGTCCCTCAGGAGACTTGAGACTCCAGGAGTCCTTCTGTCATCACTTATAAAATGTTGATAGTTCCAGTCTTGTGTAAGAAACCAATGCCATATTCACATATGTTTCAATGTCACATATTTATGTGGGAAGGAATACCTCTTTGTCCTCTATATCTTAGCTCTTAGGCTCTTTTATTACCCATCTTCTACCATGTTCCCTTGAGGGAACTGATATAGTTGTCCTGTTCAGGGATGAGCATGCGACAGTCACTATTCTCAGAACCCTGACTAGGTCTGAGGCTGAGTCTCTTCTTAAATGGCAGTGATAAGAAACTTCTCTGGAGAAGACTGAGGACTGCATTAATTTATGGGCATAAACCCAAGTATTCAGAAATAAGCTTGATAGCATGTACATTAGCAAAATAAGTGTGGTATGTTCCCCTCAAGAGCCAATGACTTCCTAGGCTGAAGCTCTTGGTCAGGTTTATAACTCCTGAGATCAATTTTCTCCTGTGGAATAGACCTTGCATCCAACCAGAAAGTGATTGGTTACCTCAGACTAGGGCTGATTGGCAGAGTGATGCCAGTTGAGACAGACTCACGAGCTGAGGCAAGACACATGCTGAGGAAAGACCTGTGGATGACATGTGATGTTTGGTGGGAGTATAAATAGGACTTGATGGACAGTGATGGGGACTGAGCTTGGCTTGCTCATAGAGCTAGCTGTAGATCTCAAGTATTTACTGATCTTTGTTTCCATGACAGAGGCATAGCTGAGAACTTCTCTTGGTGTCCCTCTTGGTCTCTCCTGCTGACTCATGCCGAGGCTAAGACCTGGCTGTCTTTGCTAGGTAGTGCTACTGCTGCTGATTCATGTTTGCTATTCTGACTCTACCAAACTGGACTGTTGATATATACGTGAAGTGTTTGTGAATGGATCTAGCTGCCATAGCTAACCTGTGAACTAAACTGCTGATTTCCAGAAAACACGGAAGGGAGTTGCTCCAAAGAACCATTTCTAAACAAGTCTACTTCCTTTCTTTTTCACTACCTTGGTGAGTGGTGGGGTAAAAGAGAGGTTATAATGTTTAAGAACCAACATTAAAAATAGGTTTTGAAAAAAATTAAAGTTACATGAATGATATTTAGAAAGAATATACATTATGACCCCACAGACAGTGGAAGCTCAAGCCTTGGCTTGCTTTGCTGTGTCTCAACATGAACGTATTGGTTCTCCTTACACTGCATTGCTGAGCTTCACTTGTGAGGACTTCATAGAGAATAACTCATTAAAGAACTTCTTGTGAGATTCTTGCCACTTCCTAGGACTTGGGCCAATTGGTAACCCTGGAGGTTTCTCCTGGATTGAACTGCCCTTGCTGATTTGTATGGTGTCTGCTGAGTGAATTGGACTGCAGCTACTCATTTGTGTTTGGTATTTGTTAATTAACTGGACTGAGAAAACGAAGATTGGTATCACTCCAAAGAACTATTTCTAAACAGATCCACTTCCCCCATATTCTACTAATCTT
Source organism: Montemys delectorum (assembly GCA_019843815.1). Classification (NCBI taxonomy): domain Eukaryota; kingdom Metazoa; phylum Chordata; class Mammalia; order Rodentia; family Muridae; genus Montemys; species Montemys delectorum. Next base: position 27,037 of record JADRCD010225353.1, on the reverse strand, counting down.
TCTTTTCCACTACCTCTGGTGGGTGGTGGCCTAGAAGAGAGATTGAACTCTTATTAAAGTAGGTTGTGAAAAATTTATGCCTATAGTTTGTGTTCAGTGTTCATATGTGGTAGTTTGAGTAGGTTTGGACTCTATAGACTCATGTATTTGAGTGCTTGGCTCATAGAGAGTGGCACTATTGGGAGGCATGGCTTGATTGGAGTAGGTGTGGCCTTGTTGGAGTAGTTGTGTTAGTAGGTGTGTCCTTGTTAGAATAGGTGTGGCCTAGTTGCAGGAAGTGAGTCACTGTGTGGGTTGGCTTTGATGTCTCCTGTGCTCAGGCCTGAGGTGTGGTTTGAACATGGGAAGCGGTGAGATAGCTGAGATACCAGTGCTCTTGATTTTGAACACTTAAAGGACAGAACTAGGTTTTATTTAGTGCTAATGTGTAGCACAGAGTAATTATATTGCATTTGGTCCTTGTTAGGTGAGAATTATCCTGCTTATTTTGAAAAAAAAAAAAAAAGGCTTGTAGGCATAGTGATTATCCAAAGCAAGTAATGGGGTCAGTCATTATCTAGTCATTTGCTCAAGGCACCTTCTGAGAACTCTGGGTCTCCAAGATACTTGTGCAAACTAAGTTTCATGGAGCTCACATTCTAGTGTGGGGAGAGAGGGAGTATGTAAAAAAATTAATTAAAAGCCATATGGTAAATTAGGAGGGAAAGTCATAAGTGCTTTTGGGGAAAAAGTTAAAGTAGGGTAGCCTGAAAAATGAATTTTAATAGAATGGTTTTGTCATTGAACCCAGAGATTTGGAAGGTGACTTGTCAAAGAATAATCTAAGCCTTTGCTCCCAGGCTCGCCATATTCAAGGGCTCCTATAACTGTTCATTTCCACCAACTAAACTGTCCTTACCTTGATGGACCTGTCAAGGAAGCTGCTCCACCCTGGGCCTCCACCATTACTCTCTGCCACACTGTTGAGAAACTTACTCAAGATCTCTTTTTTAATTCAATGCTACTTTCGAGAAGTCATTCCATGCTTTGCAAAAGGCACCAGCTTGGAAGCGTTGATGCCTGGGATCTAATCTCACGTTCGCCATTACCTACAATTTGACCTTGAGGAATTCGTCCCTCCTCTGTAGTCTTGTTTCCTCAGCTGACAAGTTGGTTTCTAAGGCTGGCTACTCTACTCTAACACTTTGAGGCTCCAAAATTCTGCTGAAGAGTTCCATGGTGTCCCAGGTAAAGTCATTTTGTCAGAGTGATGAGTCCAACAGGAGAAATTTACCTTTTCTTATTTCATGGAGAAATTCCAACATCAAGCTTCTCTCACCAACTTACCTGTAAATATCGGCCTCTGGGTCAGTGTTCTGCTCTATTTCAGACAGAGTCAGTAGCAGGCTCTCTGATGCAGTGAGCAAGCTCTGGGGCTCACTTCCAAGGGTAGCTCAAGGTGTTGGAACCACGCTGCAGTGCCCCATATGGCTTGGGACCTAGTTACCTTAGCAATAGGTTCCCTCCCTATGCATGTCAATTAACAGGCAATTAAAACTCTTTTGACTGTTCAGGCTATTATTCCCAGGGTCACAGTACAAAAGGATTAGAGGCAGGCAGTTCTCATTCTTTTAACTTCTCCTTTATTTCAAAGTTCCAGTACATTGTAAAAACTTTAATATACTTTCAGTTCTGAAACGTGTCCTATCATGGGAATTGTAAGAGAGAGATGTATTTGATCTTCTTATCAGTTGGCTTGTACCTTTGTCATGTCATTTTTCTTACTTTTTCTTTTAATGATTAGAAGTAATTTAATACTTCTAATCATAGAGACACACTTGGAGTGTCTGCCTTATTGTTTGTTCCCAAAGCACCCGTTACATAGACTCAGCCAGTTCTTTGTTCAATCTTATTTTCTTTAAAACCCTCACTATTTGTTTTTTATTGAGAGACAGGGTTTTGGTATGTGATTCTGGCTGGATTTAAATTCACGATCCTCCTGCCTCCACTCCACTACTGCACCTTGCACAACTTATTTAATTCTTATCTGAAGTTTTATTTTCTGTTCACAAGTCTAAATCCACTTGCTCTTTAAAGCCAGTTTATTGTTACCGTGGTGGCCATGTCAGCCTCCCCCTCCCCCCCTTGAATTGTAGGTGTAACTGGAATTAAAACAGTTTCACTTTCCACATATTTGTGTGAATCATCCTAATAAATTTTTCTTTCAACTCCTTAAGGGAGAAGTCTCAATTTACATTTTTCCCAGTCCTTAGCTTCTACCTGGCACAGTGATGTTCATCACCAAGGTCTCTTTAACAGGGTGCTTAGAAACTTCTACTATTATATGCAGTTTGACAAAGATGGACATTTGGGCATTTGGGATAGAACATTTATAATCATGTAATCTTCCAACCTTAAAGCATAAGGGGGCTTTGTGATTAATATACTGATTCTTCTTGTTATAGACAAGAAACACTAGGAGAATGTGAACAGTAACCTGCTAAAAGTTAAACCATAGATAAATGAAGATCAGGGGTCTAAGCTCAAGGCTCTGACTCATGAGACATGTGCTCCCCACTCCCAGCTGTTTAAACCTTTCTTTCCATGACACATTTGATGGATGGTTTGTGCCTGAACAAGGCTCTCTTGTGGGTTCATTGGGGCCCTTATGCAGTTGCTGGAGAGAATAACACATCATAGGCTCTACTTCTGCCATTCAAGAGGGACAGGATAATGCAAAGGAGTCGTGTTAAGATATCTATTGTCTTGCCTCTTCTCTCAGTTCTTAAAACTTGTACAAACCCATATTTTAAATATTATTAGTATAAAAATGATTCATCAATCCCACTACTGAGATCTCTCCAAAGGATATGACCTTAGTGTGTCAAAGAGATCTTCATGCCTATTATCACAGCATTACTCACAACAGCCAAGGTGTAGACCCAACCGACATGTGTTTACCAACAGTGTAAAGAAAATGTGTTGTGTCTACGCAACAGACCACTCTCCTATCTTTTAAAAGGATGAACTGATTGAAGCAATGGGAATAAGCCTGAAAGATACTAAATTAAGTAAAACAAAGGCAGACATAGAGAAACAAATATCACATGATCTCAGATGAAGAAATCTAAAAGATTTGTAGTTAAATAGAGAATAGAATGGTGGTTATCAGGCCCTGAGTGTAGATTCGGTTGAAAGATACTGTACAAAGGATACAACATTTCATATAAATAAAATAATAGGTTCAGGAGACATATAGTGACTGTGGTTAATAACAACATATTGTTTGTTCTGGACAGGGATTGGGTGGGATGGGGGTTGGAGAGGAGCTAGGAATTGAAGCAGGGCCTTGCACATAGTAGGCAAGTGCTCTATCACAAAGTGATATTCCTAGCCCCATAACGGAATTTTGAAAAAAATCTTAGAGTAGAATTTTAGAATTTGTCACATAATATAAGTTTATAGGTTAATGTATGTCATTTATTAGATAATTTTAGTTATTGCACATGGTGCAAAACATGATGTTGTACATGAAAAATAAATACAAATTTTACTTTTTGATAAAAAAGCAAAATTTAAGTATCTCAATATAAAATGTGTTGTAAAAATATATTGTTAAGAGGAAAACTGCTGTCTTGTGAGCATTTGGTACTACAGAACACATAATGTTAAATTTACATTTCCTGTTACCAAGGGCCTTAAGAAGGCTAAGGTTAAGCCATACCTGGTGCTTATAGAGAATGTAGACATTTCAAAGCACAGGACAACTTAGAACGATGGTATTTCTGGGGTTTGAGAGGCTGGGGAGAGGAAGATATGCAGGGCAGAGAAAGCCAGTCCTGAGATCATATGGCAGGGCTGTGATGGAAGATCTCAGTAGCAGTAGAGACAGAGAGCAAACAGCAGGGGAAGCTGGAGAAAGTTAAGACAATGGCAGAGGAGGGGAATAGAAACCACCTTTGAGTGGGAAATGATTATAAAGGCAGACAGTGCATCTCTGTAAAAGTGACAGGGTTAAAAGCCTAAGTGTGACTCAAGGGATGGGAAGAGGGAGGAGGATTCAGAGTGTAGGAGGACTTAGAGTGTAGGCAGTGGTTCTGATGCTCTGATCTAGAATCTGCTTGGGAAAGCTGAAGGTCCTGTTTCCCAATTGGTTCTTGATTGATCAATAAAGATGCTAGCAGTAAATGGTTGGGTTGAAGAGGCAGGACTTCCAGGTTCCCACCTGCAGGCTAAGAGAAGCAAGAGGAGGAAAGAGAATTAATTATATTTTGGAGGGAGAGAGAGTCATCAGCCATGTGAGATATTGGCTGGAGTGGCCATTGGCCACTTCCCCGATTTGTGCCTGGGGTAGCAGGCAGGAGATTAGGAACACAACTAAGCTGAGGGTAGATTTAGGGTGCTGAGCTAGGACTAAAGGTAACTGAGCAACTAAGCTGAAGGCACATTTAGAGGTATTGAGCTGGGAGTGAAAAGAAGGTCACAATAGTTGAGGAAGGCTTAGAAGAGCCAGGTCATTGAGCTAAAAGCATATTAAAAATAAGCTAGTGTGTGTGTGTGTGTGTGTGTGTGTGTGTGTGTGTGTTTCATCCAAGGATCCAAAGGAACCTGGGTGGGGCTGGTAGCTCAGTCTACCTGGTGCTTAATTCAGGGTAGTAGAAACTACACTCTATATTGGAGAATAAAAATGAGCTAGTTTCCATGTTAAGAACTTTCACATTCTTTCTCATTGAAGAGACAGAAAGAGGTTGGGCAGATGGCTAGGCACAGAACAGACTGGAAGAGGCTGCACAAGGACTTTTCTGTGTTGCTCATGTTGCTGTTTGGTGGTTGTATTTGTGACTACAACAGATTCCTTGTGGCTACAAGATCTCTAGTAGATGGCTTCAAGTAAGAGACACAGTCTCTAAAACCTCTCCCATGACCATGCATGCCTGTTATGAAATTTCAAAAGCTTCATCTAAATCACTTTGTGAAGCAAAACTCAATTATTAGTGTCTCAACAGTAAAATATATGTTAACTGTCTAAATGACTCTATGTCTCAGTTGCTCCACCTGTTAAAGCAGATAATAGCAGTTTTATTATAGTGTTAGATTATTGTGTCATTATGAATAATAGTGTGTATGCAAAGGATGATAGTGAGTAAGTAGCTTCCTGTTGACAAACAGTGCTTCACAGCAACAGTATATTGATTGTTGGATAAATAAAATACTGTAGTAGGAGACACATGGGTTGTTAGCATTGTAGGATAACACATTTCCTTTAAGAGATGCAACTGGGTTCTAAAGCAAGGACATGATTCACTTGCTACTTGTAGGTTGATAAAACTGGGGCCATAGGGAAGAAAGGGTCATCTGAGTACTAATCAAGGCTTGTTCTTAAGCAACACACAACCGAGAGCCAGCTAGAGAGCCCCCCATCCTAGCTTGGATGTTAGAGTGGATCATCGGCACCTTAAGGCCTGTCTCTTTATTTGTGTGACAATCTGGATGCAGTGTAGGCAGAGGGCCCAACATGCATCCACTCAGCAAATGAGATCAGAATGAGTGTAGTCATGGAGGCCATGTGGGAAGAATTGACTCTTGGGATGGATGAAGTAGGTCCACGTTGAGAGATGAGGAATGTTTTAGGGGCAGCAATTTTCCCCTCTGTCTCTCAAATCCTGTGGCTATTATCTCTCACAGAATGTTTATTTTTAGGAAGTTAGAGGCTGAGCAACTGTTCTGTCACCTCGCCAATGGCACCAGGGACCTGCCAAGTTCACTCTTTTCTCTTCACAGGGTGTTGACAGAGAGCACTGTTGGGAGATACCTCCCCTTGCTGAAAATGCTGTTAGAAAAGTCTCCTCGCTTGCTGCCCATCTTTCATTTAATAATAACCGGTGTATCAGTAACAATTAAAAGGCATCAGTTCTGTGGAACCTCTCAATCTGTGTTGTCCCCCACCGCTCCCTGAGTTTTAAGATATTTGCTTCCCGTCAGCACTATTTCTGTTCAGTTGGATCCTGCTGGGGATTTTTATGCACCTTTCCTGTTTATTTTTCTTCCTGTTTCTCAAAATAGGAATTAAAAGATAAAGATGAACAATCGCACAGCACTTTACGGTGACCTTTACAGAACGATTGTTAGATCTTTAAAGGCTCCCACTCCTGCAAATTCCTCGGTGCACAGCGTTTATGGGGCAAACGGCCAGAGGCAGGGAGGTGCTTTGAAGCTCTTGGGCTACCAGAGACACCCCACCCCTGTTCCTGATTTTCATGACTTGTTTTCTTCACAGGAAGCATGATTTTTCCTAAGTCTTTAACCCTTGACCATGCATCTCATCATGGATAATTGACTGTTTAGCTCTGTGATCATAGGCATTTTTTTTCTGCTCTACCTGTGGAAAGCATTCTGTGATGCAGCGATCAGGGAGTAAGTTGACAAGGGTGGGATAGGAGCAGGATGGGAGGGGGGCAGCAGTGAGAACAAGAAGACAGAGAAGTTAGAAGCAGCAGTGGTCGCACCAGAGGATTGATGAGTGGCACAGTCCACTGCCTTCACCTGGACCTGGTGAGAGGGAGGCTCTTCTGCTCAGGCCACATAGGAGGCTAATTATTTGATTTTTCACTTATTTCTCCTCCATAGGTTTCTCTTTTGGTACTGGTTATGCCAGGGCGTCATGCACGCTGCTCAAGCCCTCTGTCCTGGATGCATGCCCTGCGACTCTCAGTTCAGTATTTGACGCGTAGCCCCTCTTGCAGCCCGCTGTCTGAGTTCTCTTGCTCTCCAGATGGTTTGGGTCCTCTCCATCTGGATTATTATCTCCTGTCGTTTCAGTTTAATATTCTACTCTCCAACCTTCTCCATTTATGATTGATACCTTGCTTCTCCAAAAGAACCGAAACATCTCACAAAATCCCCATTCCCTTCGAGATCCACGACTGCCGATTCTCGTACTTCGGGGCTTTCCTGTATCTCATGTCCTTTCTGTGTTCCTCAGTTCCGTTTCTAGTGTCCATTGTTGGAGTTGTCCCTTCCACACCACTTTCAGTTCTTTTTTTTTTTTTTCCTTTTTCTTTTCCTTAATCAACTTTTAATGAAAGGCCTCAAGGCTAGTTCAACACGACAGTCCGTCTACTTTGTGACAACCCAAGTGCCACTAAGTATGGCTAGAAAACACCTACAAAGTCAGGCGTGGTGGTGGTTTAAATCTTTAATCCTAAGCACAGGAGAGGTGGAAGAAAGTCAGAAAGTACATCCCTGGCTACATATCAAATTCTTGGTCAGCCTGGATCACATAAGATCTTGTTTCTAAAACAAACCATTCTCTACCCCTGGAAAAAATAGTCCGTAAGCATGCCGTCTGGTCTCTGAAAACACATGACCACAGGCTTCTCTGCAGGGTCTGTCAGACGATCTGTAAGCACTGCCATGCTTCCTTCCTCTAATCTCTCGTTTGCTTGTCTCCCCCTCTCCCATGTTCCCCTGAGTCTCGGTACACATTTGAACGATGATTTGACTTTACAAGCTCTGAGATGAAGAGCCCTCCCCGTTTCTGCTTCTGGGCGTGCATTTCGGCTTTAAGGCTGAGCTTTTTTTTTTTTTTTTTCTTTTTTTTCCCCAGTCCTTTTTTTTTTTTCAGTTTTGTTTTTTTCTTTTCCCCCCCCCCCCATTTTCCTTTTCATTCCTTTCCTCTGACCCTCTCCTTCTTTCTTTGCAGTGTTGGGGATTGAACCCAGAGCCTTGCCCATGCTAGTGAGCGCACCTTTGTGTGCATCGTGAGCATGGGAGTTAGGGTCTCATGTTGCCTTTGACCTGGCATGGCACTTGCTGGGTCGATGAGGGTGACCTTGAGCTGGTGCCAATCCTCTTTCCCCAGTCTTCGGAGTGCTGGCCTGTGCCACCAGTCTGGACTTCTTTTCTTACCTACACAGCTAAAACTATATCTCTGCAAGGACTCTTCTTTTCTCTAATAGCCCCAGCATCTGCTGCCTTCGAATAAGCATATAAAGATGGCTCCGTACTTCTGAACCAAGTGTCTCTCGACGCTCAAAGTAACCAAGCATCACTTACTATCCCATTTGTGTTCAGTTGCGTAGCAAAATTTCCCAGGTTTTCTTACTAGCTCTCTCTGACTTCTGTCATCCCACGTTCTCCTTTGAATTCACTGCAGAGTTTGTTTTTTTCACCTCAATAAAAATGAGACAAAACAGAACCCCAACAACTTAGATAGGGATCAGTGTTGCTGAGTGCAATACAGTTCCTCGGTCTGAAGTACCATAAACTGTTTACTCATTGAATTTCTACCTCCCTCCGGCATCTTTTCCTCACCTTCTTGATAGTTACTCTCACGGTTCCCTTCCCCGTCACTGAGCAACCCTGCCTAGCATTCCTCCTTACCTCTCTAACCTCTGTGTAAGGCACAGGCTGTCACTCTTTGTCTTCACCTTGTCCATTCTGTCATTCACCTTCATTGTCTTCTCATCTAGTTTTGTGACTCTGAGTGCCACCTGTGCACTGGTCATTTTAAATATATAACTCTTTTTAGATAAAAAAAAAAGTGTGTCTATGTCTGTGTGTAGGTGTGTGAACATGCACTCAAGTGCCCGTGAAGGCCAGAGTGTTTGTTAGCCCATGGAGGGATGTCTGACTTTGGTGCTGGGAACTGAATCCGGGTCCTCTGGGAAGCTGCATGAGCTCTAAATCAGTGAACTACCTCACCACCCTCTGCCTCTATATACCTCTAGCAGAGTGCTTCAACTAGACTTAATAGTCAAAGAGCCAATGCCCACTCAGGATCTGCTGGATGTCTAAAGTACTTAAAGTAACTAGACTCTCGGTTCCCTTCTTTCTGCAGACCTGCCTCTCCTCTGGTCTCTTAGAGCCTGTGGAAATGTCATCCTTTCAGTTGCTCAGGGTGGACGTGTGCCTGAACCTCTTCTTTATCTCCTGGCTCACCTCCAGTCAATTAGCATGACCCTACGTTCAAAATAAATCCAGTTTTGGCAACCTCATGACATCCTGTTTTATATCACCATCATCTTTCCTTTCAGTGATCACCATAGACTGGTAATTGGTTTTGCTGTGTGTTCCCTTGTATACACACACACACACACACACACACACACACACACCTGCACACACGCACCTACACACACATACACACACACACACCTGCACATACACACCTGTACACACGCACCTACACACACACACATGCACCTGCATCCATGCACTGCCTCCACACACCTGCCTGCTGTCTCTTCTTTTAAATGACTTCTGACTGACTTCACATCTCACTGGGCACCATCAGCTCCGAACTCATCCTTTCATTCCTGGCTACAGTCATTCCAATTGCCTTGTCCTCTCCATCATGGGCTTTTATCCTTCTCCTCCCCCTCTCTCCCTCCCCTGGCTCTAGGATTTCCTGTTTTGTGTGTTAGAATTCGACTCAGGGCCTCATAGTTACTTTCTTACTGAGCTAAATTGCCAGTCTCAACCTGCTGCTTCTTGAACATCTAAGAAACACGTATCTTCTACACCTTTATGCTTAGAATGCTGCTCCTTCACAGCTCACTCCATCACCTTATTTATTTTAAGTTAATAGGCAAGCTTGGGGCGCACACCTTTAATCCCAACACTCAGAAGAGAAATAGAGGCAGGGTGATCTCTGTGAGTTTGAGGTCAGCTTGGCCTATGGAATGAGTTCCAGGCCAGTCAGGGCTATATTGTAAGGCCCTGTCTCAAACAAACAAACCAACCAACAAACAAACAAACAAAGAAGATTTCATCTTACATATTCTCTCTTGATAGGCTTCTCTCTGTCAGTGCTACCTGGAATGACACAGGTGTAGACACAGACCCAGTCCTCAGTCTTGCTCTTAACCCGTCGTTCCTATCTTCCCAGGCACTTACTACTGTATAACACATAGTATATTTTATTATTATCAACCTTTCCCCTGACTCTGTCTACTATGCGCATTTGATACATTGCTGTTATCTACCCCAGGGTCTGTAATACAGTAGCATTCAATAAATGTTTGGTGAATGGATGAATGGATATGACTAATATATTCCATGATGTGTATAACGGAATGGTTGTTTGAGCATGTCCAGGCTTTCTGGAACTGGCCTTTCTATTCACGCGGTTACTCTGGGAGTGACTGTGAAGGCAGCCATGCATATTGTCATTCTGACCCCATGACTACAGCTATGGGCCAGGATAGAGACTCTAAGCCAATGCTTTTCATCCTCGTGAATTTGTAACTTGTATGAACAGAGCCAAGCCTTTTAGCGACCCTATAACCTGTCTTTGCACAGCTGTTGCAGGTCTTGTTTTCAGGCAAGTGGACCAGATGCAGAGGTATCTATCAAAAGGGAGAACAAACGTCGACCAGACCGAAACCGAGGTGACAGATGGCAAGAGAAGCTGTACATAACTCAGTTCTCTGCTCCCAGTTGTTCCCCAGATCCAGTCAGGTCCCTGTACCTCCTGATACATTGTGGAGCGCCAGTGCAGTGCCTGCTATTAATGTAAGTGGTTGATAAACACTGACGGAATGTGAACCAGACAGAGGCCATCCCTAATCTGTTCAGTCTTTAAACCTTTATAAAAAAATCAAATCTGATTATGTTGCAAAAAAAAAATATCAATGTTTTATGAACATTTGACATCTGACCTCAGTTGGCATAGACATAGGTCAGCTAGCCTGAAGGCAGACAGTCCAACTAACTTTTGCTCCAGCATCACTTTGGTTGTTATTAATCCTTTTAAAGTCCTGTGTATTCAGATACAAAATGGAAGGGCTAGGTTAGCTTGCCAATGGCTTGTTTTCCAAATCTAGATTTCATAAGCTGGGCACTAAATAGAGGGATATTCTTTTCCTATTGATAAATAATTCAGGAGTTTAAACAGTTGTCCTCTCATGTGGCTGTAGCAAGTAAACATGTTTTGTAGAACTTAGCAGGAGTAAGCTGTATCCCCTACTATACATGTTGAAAACCCAAATAATCCTGTATCCATTTCTCCTCTGTCTGGAACCAAGTAACATGACAGCAGCTCAGGCCATCAGACCCAGCCACCAAGACTGAATTAGGGCTTGTCATCCAAACAGGAGAGGCAGCCAAGAACCTGTTCTAGTTGCAGGTGGCTGCAGCAGCTGCTGCAATGTCATGCTGCACCTGGGATCTCTCAAGTTCAGCTGAAGGTACAGTGCAGTGTGGCACCGAGTGCTGGCGGAGGAAAGGCTGGAGGGAGGGAGCCTCGGCTTCTTCTACTTCTGGAGTGAGACTTCTTGTGATTCTGAGACATCTGGCTACCTGAGACACCCACCCACCCCTGTTCCTCAATTAAAAGCTCTGTTTTGGAAATCAGATCAAACATGCACAGGAGAATCTTAAGATAGATTTCTCACTGGAATTAGTAAGGAGATGAAGTGAATGTAGCCAAAGGCTTCTTTAGTACCTTTGAATTTTGTTGGAATGTCGTAGTCCACCAGGTCCAGATAAGCTCCAAGTTCAGTGCAAAATGGAGGACTCCCTTTCTCAGCGGGGCTTCCTCTTCTCTGCCTGATCTTATCTGGAGAGGATCTCTAAGCACAGGTGCATGACCTTATCTAGGCAATGACCCAGCAGGAGGTTTCCTGCAAGTGCTGCATGATTCAGCATATAAGTCCCATTCAGGTACTGTGTTATGACCAATCAGCTCTTCCTGCCTGTAACCCAAAAACATCTTGGAGGAAAATCTCCTAGCCTTTGGCCAGATTAACGGTTCAACTTCTTCTCTCCAGCCTGTCAGGCTCGTGGAATTTTTCTTCATGTAAACGAAACATTCTAATCCTAACCAATAATGTATATTTACCTTGGAAATACCTACTCACTCCCCAAGATCTATGCAACCCTTGTTCATGCTGAATAAAGTTGAACTGTCTGCCACCCTGAAGCTGATGCCAGAGTCAGTCTGTCTGTTGATACTTACCTACTGAACCCTGCCCCTCCCACACCCACTACCTTTGTAGGGAGGGTCATGCAATCTGACATTGCCACAGGAAGAATACAGGAATAACAGAATCAGAGTGGACCTGAGAGATGGTGCTACCTCTATCCTAATATTTCAGAAGCCGTCCTACTGGTAGAACATCATTCAGAGAGGTCCAGAGATGGGGTGAGCACTCCAACCTCTCTTGTACATTTATAAAATTTTTCTTACAGTTCCAACTACCTGTAGTTAGATTTTGTTTACACTTCTTTTTTTTTTTTTCTGGAACAGCTTTTTATTAGCCCAAGAGTCCAACGTTATTACTTGCCTCAGACCCCACTCCTGATACTCCTATAGTAAGTGGCTTAACTCAGATGAGGCATTTACTCTTCCTGTTTCAGAAGGAGGCTGGTTGTTTTCCAGCAAACCTCAAGGGATTTATGTTGTGGTCACACTGAGGGGTCCTTCTCCCACAATATTTTGCTAACTCCACCTTATTACTATATTTTAAGTAGCACAGATCTGCAAATTTTGTGGGTTTTTTCCCCTAGGGAAAACCCAAAGTCATGAATATTAATGAAAGTGAGCCATGGAGATGATTGCCTATGAAGCCTGGTGGAAAATGACCTCATTGGTGGATCCAGTCAAAATGAGGCAGATGTCTCTAAGCAGGGAGTCTCCACCTCTGCTCCAGGAAGTTCTTTGCATCCTTCCATTCCATTTAAAACATGTCCATGGTCTGTATCACATTCGTCAAACAAGAGCATCTATACTTTTTTATATTTGATTAGGTAGTTTATCAGAGCCATCACATTCTCTCATGAAGTAACCACAAGACGAATTACTCTCCTTTTAATAGGCTATCCATGCTTCACACAATAGATTTGAAGTAATTATTATCTGTCATATGCTGTTCTTAGTATTAGTATGTAGAGAAAAACAGAGAAAATTCTTGTCCATAAAATGTTTACATGCTATTAAGCTGGTAGATTTTGATCTTAGGGACCTTAGGTTCAAACCAGGGTGGTTTGAATAAGAGGCCACGAGAAGTGTCAGTCATTTGAATACTTGGTCCACAGTTTGTGGAACTGTTTGGGTGGTATTAGGAGGTGTGGCCTTGCAGGGTGTGTCACTGGAGGCTGGTTTTTGAGTTTTCAAAGTGGTCTTGCTATTTCCAGTGTGTTCTCTCTGCTTCCTGTTTGTGATTTGAGATGTGAGCTCTCAGCTGTTCTGAACACCATGCCTTTACTCTGCCATCATGGACTCTAACTCCTGAAACCATAACCCCAAATTAAATGCTTTCTTCTTCCGTTGGCCATGGTGTTTTGTCACAGCATCAGAGAATAACTTAGACAGAGACATTTTACCAGAAACTTAAAAACAATCCAAACAATTCTGTACACCCCAAAGCTTATATGCTATTTTAACACAGCAAGTAAAATTTAAAAAAATGGTAATTATAGTTTGTGATTGTTATGAATGAAGATGAAGCCTGAGTGTATAATGGGGAGAGAAGGGGCTAGGAGGTGATGATATGGGGGACATCTTTCCCTTCAAGGATGGAGGAAGACTTCTTCAAGGACGTGACCTGTGGGAAGTCAGTCATGTGAAGGATAAATAGTTCCTGAAAAGATTGTCTCATGATCAAGGAAGGAGTCCAAAGCAAGAAAGGAGTTGGAACCTTTGAAGAACAAGAGGCCAATCTGATTGCAGCATGGCGAATGAGGCACATTAGAGAAACTGAGTCAGTAGGTGCTAAGCAGACTTGCCCAGTTTTACAGACCTGCTATTTATTTTGAACCTAACGTCTTGTTAGCTGGGACATTCCCTTCAGTACCGTGATTACTTTTTCTTTTCCCCCATTCAATTAGTTGGCTGAAGGAACTGGTGACCTGAATTCATAAGTCATTGAATTTTAGGTAAGTCCAGGGAAGTGAAATGATTTCTATGAACTACTTTCTTCTCAGTCATCAAGACAAAGTAATACATTTACCAGTGTCTGTTTGCCCACCAACCACCAACAGGAGAACTTCTTGGTTTTATACTGGATTTGGGATTTTTCTGAGTGGGGCTGGTTCAACAGCTTCAGCTCTTTTTAATTTTTTTCAGGTTAGTACACATCTACTAAGTGCATTAAAATTTATATCACATCCAACTGTGAAATTATCTTAGCAACATTTTTGTTTTATATTTTTCATTATTATAACTAATTAAGGAATAGAAGTTAGGACTTACAGGTTCTTAGTAATGAGTTATATTGAGAGGTGAACTTAAGACTTCAGGAACAAATCATAAAGCTAGTCATATGAACTGAATGCTGTGAGTTTTATACTGTGTGAGCACTGACCTATGATTGCACTGATTGAAGGCTCATCCTGGAAAGGAAGAACTTCATTTGAGAAGGTGACTCCATCAGAATGGACTAGAGAAAAATGTGTGGGGAATTTTCTTGACTAATGATTGATGGGGGAGGGACCAACCCACAGTGAGTAGTGCCACTCCTGGGCAGGTCGTCCTGGGAGGTATAAGAATGGGAGCTATGGACTCCCCTCACAATTGGAGTCAGGGCTGTCTCTGTCTCAGTTGTCTGCCATAGGATCCCCTTCCCTGAGTTGGACTGCCTGGTCGGACCTCAGTGGGGGAGGATGAGTAGAGATTATGCAGAGAGTCCCAGTGCTGGTGGTACCCAAGGGGGATTTCTCTTTCTCTGGAAGGGGAGAGGGTAATGGGGGCAGGGATTTGTAAGGGTGGGACTGGGAGGAGAAGAGAGATGGGGGCTGTGATGGGGATGTAAAGTAAATGAATAAATTATTGGAAAAAATGGTATCTCAATGTAAGCCTCAGGAGCAAGCCAATAAGCAGCATTTCTTCATGATCTCTGCTTGAGTTCCTGTCTGTAGGTTCCTACCCTGTTTGAATTCCTGTCTTGGCTTTATCCATACTGATTAGAATGTATAAGCTAAATAAAATCTTTCCTCTCTCAAATTTGTTTTTGACAGTGTCTTATCACAGCGAAAGAACAGACACCTCAAATAGTTTCCACGAATTGAAGGAGATAATTAGGTAAGTTAGGACACACGGTCACATCTAAAAATTATCAGGAAGGCAATCAGTATTCATCATTTCCATTCTCATTCCTGTTTCAGTTCATCCCTGTGAACCTTCCTTCGTGTCTACTGCCAGCAGCAAGGAGCTTCCTGTCTCCTCTCAGTATATACATTGCATTTTCTAGGGGCTAAAAAGACTGTTCTGTAATTAAGAGTGCTTGTGCTCTTGCAGAGAAGCAGAGTTTGATTCCCAACACCCATGTTAGGCAACTTACAACTGCCCATCATCCCTGCCCATCATCCCTGCCCATCATCCCTGCCCATCATCCCTGCCCATCATCCCAGATCCAGGTGATGCAGTGTCTTCTATTGATCTCTGCAGATATCTGTACACACATGCATACACATCCCCTATAATTTCTAAAAAAGAAAAAAAAAGAACAGGATTTTCTGGAATTGTATACGAAGAGAACCATATAGCATGGGCTCTTTAAATCTGGCTTAGCTTTTTGAATATTTGTTTCTTTTTTATCATATTTGTTTCGTGATTAATTTACATTGCTTATCTGTATGGACAGTTTATTTTGTTGAATTTTAAATAACATTTTATATATAAACAGCTTAGTTTGGATCTAATAAAAAATAAGCATGCTATAAATGTCTACACAGATTTTTGTATTATGTAAATCTTTTATCTATTCTGGATAACTGTGTTAGAGTATATTGGCTGCTTTATATGGTATAGCGTGCTCATGTTTAGGACACCAACCTTGCTTACACTTTCAAAAGGACAAAGTGGCAGTCTATAGATTAGGAGACAATCTTGACCAACTCTACATCTGACAGAGCATTAATATCCAAAATTTATAAGCAACTCCAAATGTTAGACACCAACAACTCAAATAACCCAATTAAAAGATGGAGTATAGAGCTAAACAAAGAATTCTCAACAGAAGAATTTTGAATGGCCAAGAAGCACTTAAAGACATCCTTACTTATCAGGGAAATGTAAATCAAAACATAGCTGAGGTTCCATTTTATATCTGTCAGGATGGCTAAGATAAAAAAACTCAAGAGATGCACATGAGGATGTGGAGCAAGGGAAACACTCTTCCATTGCTTGTGGAAGTGCAAACTTGTACAACCACTTTGGAAATCAATTCGGTGGTTCCTCAGAAAACTGGGAATAGTTCTATCTCAGGACCCAGACACACCACTCCTGGGCATACAGTCCAAAGATGCTCCACCATGCCAAAAAGACTTTGTTCAACTTTGTTCATAGCAGCTTTATTCATAATAGTCAGAAACAGGAACCAACCTAGATATCCTTCAACTGAAAAATGGATAAAGAAAATGTTGTACATTTACATACTGGAATACTATTTAGCTATTAAAAACAAAGACATCATGAATTTTGCAGGCAAATGAATGGAACTTAAAAATATCGCCTTGAGTGAGGTAACCCAGTCCAAAAAGAAATGACATGTTATGTACTTATTTATAAGTGAATATTATCCATAAAATGTAGAGTACCCATGCTATACTCCACAGACCCAAAGAAGTTAAACAAGAAGGGGAGCACAAGTGAGAATGCGTGAATCTCACTTAGAAGAGGGAATAAAATAGTCATAAGAGGCAGATGAAGGGATGGAACTGGGTGGAAGCAGGGATGGGGTGGGGAATGGGGGAGTTCAAGATCAGATGTGGGGAGAAAGAGAAGATATGGCTAAATGGCTGTGAGAATGAATGGAAATACGCAACTGGTGGGGAATGAGGAGGTAGAGAACATCTCCAGGACTTGACAGAAACCTGGAATAAGGGAGGTGCCCAAGAATCAATGGAGGTATCCTTAGCTGTGACTCATAGTACTGGGGATATGAAACCTGAAGAGGCTTCCTCCTGTAGCCAGGCAGGAACCACAGTGGAACAATAGGGATATCAACCTACCCACAAGACTTTCAACCCAAAATTTATCCTGTTTACAAAAATTGCAGGCACAGACAATGGAGCAGTGACTAAAGGAATGGCCAACCAACAACCAGCCCAACTTGAGAGCCATCCCATGGGTAAGCACCAATCTTTAACACTACTAATAATACTCTGTTATGCTTGCAGACAGGAATCTAGCATGGCTGTCCTCTGAGAGGCTCCACCCAACATCTGACTCAAACATGCAGACACCCACAGCCAAACAGTGGATGGAGCTTGAGGAAAGATTGTGGGCTTCAAAGGGGATAGGAACTCCCCAGGAAGACTAACAGAGTCAACTAACCTGGACTCTTGGGGCTCTCAGATACTGAACCACCAACCAAAGAATGTATGGACACACGAACAGACAGCCTCCCCACCCGGACGTAACAGCAGACGTGCATCTTGACCTTCATATAGGTCCAGAGCAATTGGAGCGGGTACTATCCCAAAAGCTCTTGCCTGTATGTGGGATATGTTCTAGCTGGCTGTCTACTCTGGCCTCAGAGGGAAAGGATGTGCCTAGTTTCACAGAGATTTGAAGTGTCAAGGTGGGGAGATACTGGAGGGGGAACAACCTGCTCAGAGAAGAAAGGGAGAGATATGGGAGGAAGGACTGTGGGAGGGGGTAAACTGAAGAGGTGCAGTGAGAAGGATGGAAAGTGAATAAGTAAGGTTAAAAAGAAAAAGGAAACCAGCATGCTACATTTTCGAAATTATTAGACTATTTCATATTCTTTTAGCAGTGTGTAAAACAATAAGCTACCCCATATCCTTGCCAATATTTGGCAGGTTCAGACTTTTTATAGCCATTTTAATAGAAGCAATAATGGTATCATTGTGGTTTTAATTAGCATTTTCCCAATGAGTAATGATGTTGGAGATTTCTCATCAGAAATCTTCTTTGTAAAATTCTTCTTTAAATAATCTGTCCATTTAGAAAATAGGGTTATTTATTTCATTGGTCTTAAGTTTGTAAAGGTTTTTTACTTATTCTGGATACAGATTAGCAATGTGGCCAGCATCTTTAAAACTTTAATCTTTGCCACTTTTTTCTTAATAACAGTGTGCTTTTAAAACTAAGACTTTATTTTCATGAGGTCTAGTTTATGAAATTTGTTTTACTTATGCAACTGTTTGTGATGAATACCAAGGACGTCGTTGATGGAATTCAAAGCCATAGTAGATTTTTGTTGGTATTTTTTTTTAGTGTTTTAAAAGTTTGATAGTTTTGGGTTTTACATTTAGGCCTGTGTTCCATTTTGATGTAAGTTTTTTTAGTGTATTTTTCTATTTGGTCTGTGGATATCCAGTTTTTATACCACTGGTTGAAGAGACTCTCTTTTTCTACGAATTACCTCTTCTCCTATGTCAAAATCAATTGCTCAGAACTACATCTACTGGATTTTGGACTCTCCTCGCTGTGTTTTCTATTGATTGATCTTCCTACTATGCCCACGTTTTGAGTTTTGTAACTATAATTTGTTCAGAAGTCAAGTGGTGTAAGGTCAGCTTTACTACTATACCAAGGTTTTAATTTTTTATTTCAGCTCCTCAGTCCTTTGCATTTTCATGAGAGTCAGCTTGTCAATTTTTAAATAAGTAAAATAAACTAACATAAAAATTCTACTGCGGTATTAACAGAGAGTACATATAATTTATACATCAATTTGGAGAGAATTAACCATTAAACATATTAAGGTTTCAATTACTTACATCTTCTTTTATTTTTCTTGATAATATTTTATATTTTTCGGGGTACTATTTTGTGCATCTTTTGCCAGGTTTATTCTTAAAGATCTGATGGCTATTGATGTCCTTGCACATAGTGCTGTGCATCTGTTGTGTATACACAACACACCAAAAATGCAATTTCCATCACAATTACAAAGATTGGAACCTTCCAGAGCTGTGCAGTGTTCTCATAGGATGACCATTTCCCACTGAGGAAGATTGCTGGATGTACCCAGAATTTGTATTAGGAATGGCATAGCAACTTCTGGTATTATGAGGGCTAGTTCTAAGGGAGGACACTTTTCAGTCTGTTACTCCTTAAATCTTTGAAGTCCAGTATCCAAAGTACACAATGAAAGACCACACAATCTATAACTCGAATCCTCCTAAGTTTATTGCATTCTCTCAGAGACTAGAATACTGAGTCCTTTGGGACATACTCCACTTGTATTACAGAAGAATACGTTTCGTAGCGTTTCTATTACTCTGGTAAAACACCATGACCAAAGCATTTTGGGGAGGAAAGATTTAATTCAGCTTATAACTCTCAGGCTACATCCGTCCTTGAGGAAAGTAGGGCAGGAACCTAGAAGCAAGAATTCAAGCAGAGCCCACAGAGGAATGCTGCTTTCTAGCTTGCTCATCGTGGCTTGCTCAGCTTGCTTTCTTAGATCATCTAGGACTGACTGCCTCAGGGTGGTGCTGTCCACAATGAAACGGTTTCTAACTTTTTTAAAGTTAAGTGTATGCATAGGACTGTTTTGGGGTATGTTCATGTGAGTGCAGGTGATGGTGAAGGCCAAAAGAGAATATCAGAGGCCCTGGAGCTGGAGTTACAAGTAATTGGTTGTGAGCCACCTGAGATGGCTGAAGTTGAGTCCTTTTCAAGAGCAACAAACACTCTTAATGCCTGGTGCATCTCTCTCGTCCCCTTTAACAAGTTTTTATATGTTTTTCTAGTACTTATTGAGAAAGGAATGTTAAAACCTTAAACTCTTATGGTTTCATCAGCTTTTTCATTTCTGCTATGAGGTATAAAACATTAGGATTGATGCTCCAACTTGATGAATTGGCTCTTTATTTATTGAAAATGATACTATTTGTTGTCCTGAAACTTTCTAGTCTGCCAGTAATCAATATGTATTTTTCTATAACTTTACTGCTATAAAATATAAAACATTCTCAAGAAAACTTATAGAAAAAAAATTTACTTTGTCTTATGGTTCCAGAGAAATAAAAGCCCATCCAGGCGGGCAGGCTTGGCAGTAAGCAGCAGGCAAGAGCAAGAAGCTGAGCATCCACATCCTTTACCATAAGCGTGAAGCAGAGAGAGACAGAAGGATTTTTACTTACAAAGCTCATCTCTAGTTACACCCTTCTTCTCACAAGGTCACACCTCCTACGCTTCCTCATAGAGCACCAACGATTGGGGACCAAATGTTTCAAATATGTGAGCCTAGAGGGACCTTTTCATCCAAAGCACCAGTGTTATGACCATTAGCTATTTGAACAATGGGATTCTCCTGCTTCTTCTCTTGACCTTCGGGATCTCTTCATAGATTTAACTGGTCCATATCTTTTAAACCCCACATACATTGAAATTATTTTTTGTTAAAATCTAATAACCTTTAATGAGCCTTAAAAAAAAAAAAAAGCAACCCGTTTCTGTATTTACCCATGTTGTTCCCAGTTCTCTAGTTTAGATTTTTTTTAAAGTTCCTCATCTCTTTTAATGCAGTTTTAGTGGGAATACAATTTCAAACTGTGGTTACAATCTTTCTCTCTGTTGCCAAGGCTGATTTACCTTGTCTTTTTGTTATCTTGTCTTTTTGTCAATGAAACTGAGACTCCCTGGCTCTTAATGAAAGGTCTGTTAGTCATCAACAACTCAGCATTACAGAAGCAGTAAAGGGCTCTCAGTCCTCGCCCCCTGAGAAATCACTGAGCCCTTCACAGATTGCTGCTTCTTTCCTTCCACTGGCATCTGAGAAGTGTAATATACCTGGAATATCTCTCAACTGTCCTTCTAGCATTTGAATACTGAAACCTGCCAGGGATGTTGACAAGACAATTTAGACAACTCATCACCTTCTTAGCTCTTGGCGTTTACTACCTTGTAGGATTGCCACGGCCTCAGCAAACAACTTCTGGCTTTGGCTGTTGGAGCTGCAGGTGCCGGGACAGATAGTGCAACAGATGACCATCATGAATCTGGCACGCACCGACCAGATTTTGGACAGGAGATGTAGTCCTTTCCTACCCTCAGCCTTGGCCTAGATATAGAATGTGAAGCTCATCACTAAAGCTGGCTTAAGTGGGCCAGGTGCCCGGTGCCAGTGTGTTCACGTTTGCCAGATGTCTTCTCTGCCAGCATGGCCAGCAAAGCCTGTTCTGACCTTGTGAGATATGTGGAGGTGTGTGGATATGGAGAGGTGCTGGTGTGTGACTCACCCAGGCTGGCACAGAAGGAGCATGGGTGTAGGTCAGGGAGTCTCCTGCCCATTCTGGGAGCCCTACAAAAGGCGCATGTTTGTCAGAGGGGCCACCAGACTCTGCCTGTGGCTGTACTCCTACAGTTTCCTCAGAAGCACATAAGGCCGTTAAATACCGACTAATGGGGAGTTGATGCTGAAGCTGAGGAAGAGGCTGCTTCAGGTTTAATTAACACTTACCAACTGGCACGGTAATGTGGCCGGGGCTAAGAGGAATTCAAAGCATGGCCCGTGTCCTGGTATTCTTCAAATCTAATGGAGACACAGGTCATAATAATAAAATGATCAAGATAAAAGACAGTAATTTAAAATGACTTAAGAAAGCAACATACTCATTCCAAATGAAAATGTTTATGGAGAATGCATGGAGATCAGTGCAGATGTAGACTGGTGATCCCCCAGTGAGCCCTAGAAAACATATACTTTAATTTTTAAATGAGTTAAGACCTCTGGTATATCTGTTTGCACAGAAACAGTGAGACAATTTGAAGAGATGACAAGATGTGCTTAGAACCAGAAGCCAAGCTCCTGGGGCAGAAGGAGGCCAAAGGTGGGAGGGGGGATGAGTATCACTTTAACGGTTTCAATAACAGAGGTTTGATCGTAGAACCAAAGTAGTAGACAAGGCAGGAGGCTTTAATCTGTCCTTTCCTGCCCAGTCTTACCTTTATCAACAAGTTATTTTATTTTCTCTATATCTCATTTTTGTTTTCTGCAAAATAGGGAGAATGATATGATTAGATCTCATCAAAGGGCTTTTACAGGATTACATGATTTAACACATGGTAATGAGCCATGAATTAACACATAGCTCTCAACCACATAGCACCACCTAGTAGACAGTAAATATGTTGTAAACATTACCGGATTTTGATGGTGGTATCAGTGGTAGTGGGCCTGGGAAGGACTGTATCCTCTAGATCCATAGTCTTCAAGGCTCATCAGTATCCTCTAGCCACACACTGTATCTGATGCTGATGTTTTTATACAAGTAGCTCTATACGATTGCTTTCTGTTTCATGCTCCCTTGACTGTCTTGCTTTGTATCATATACACGGAAAGGCAGGAGCGGTGGATGAGAACAATTAGGGCCTGACTCGACGGATTTGAACTCACTTTAGAGTAATTTGTTCTCTTCTTTTGATCAGGAGTAAACTGTGCTATTTGGTTCAGGGTTCCTTACGCAGGCACCCACCAGTGTCTGACCACCAGCTGGAGGGGCAGCAGGGAGAGCCTGGCATTTGCAGGTGAAACTGCTGTGTACAGCCCTCATGGTTCTGGCAGCCGGCCCACACCGCGCCTGGGCCAAGCACTCTCTGGCCAGGTTTCAGGTCAGCAGAAAGAGATTCATTTTTGCTGCGCATTTGAAGAAAGCAGAAGAATCACAGCGCTTTAATGAGCATATTTAATTGGGGCTTTTTCTCAAGAGAGAATCCGTCCTCTTGACATCTGTCATAGACGAAGGGAGATGTGAATCCTAATGGCCCAAGCACAGCAGGACCCCATTTCAGCCACATCAGACTTAGCTGTGGGGAAGAGATAGGATGTCAGGAGGAGATCCTTCCAGGCCAGTGGCTGCTTGAGAAAGCGAGAAGCCTTCTGTCGCTACATGAAGCCCTGTGACTAGGAGCCGTTATCTTTGCAGCAAAAGCACGTTCGTTGTTTGAAGTTTTCCAAGTGACCATGTCTTTGCTGTGACTTGGATGTCTCTACATTAAGTACCTACGTGGCTGGCACTGTCTCTTTCATTGAATTCCCTCAACACTAGCTGGATCTACTCCAATCCACAAGGTACTGATGAGGGAACTGTAGCTTAGAGACTATTTTCTCATACTTCGCCTTTAATACCCACAGACTTAATGGACCTCACTGAGTTATTCAGTTACAATATCTGTGTTATACTTAAGATTCATCAAGTGCTCACTGTGGGTAAGGAGTGTGTTGAAAGTGTATTAACTAACGTTTTGAAATGTGGGTAGAAAGGCAGGTTTTGGAGACTCAAGAGTCTTTCAAACTTCCTAGACTTTCAAGCTATCCCCAAAACAAGAGGCTTAACTGCAGAGGTCACGGGCTCCGTGTCTCTTCAGGGTGTTCATTCATGTTGGACGATCCTTACACTTATTGAGGTTGTAATCCATGTGCTGGGGAAAAACAAGTTAACACAGGGAGCACATGGGATCCATCTTGCATTTTCTCACTCAACCGAAACTGCTGAGGTTGGCTATTTAAGATGTAGCCTAGGAGGGAAAAATAACTCAAGCCTATCAGAAAATCTGTCAAGGAACACAGACCATTACGAGGGTTAGCCACACAATCACATGACTGTTACCTTCTAACGACTGTAAATCAATAAAGTTAATGCAATGAATTTGAGCCCAGTTTCTTTCCAAAAGAAGAAGGGTGCAATTTATCATATATATGGACTGTTCGATGGCTAGGGCTCCCGAAGCTCCAGTCCACCATTGATTTTTGCTACTTTGCAATGCAAACCTTGGTTCCATTATTCCTTTTGCAACATATATTTTCCCCAAGTGTGAGACGAAACTCAGTGCTGCAGCTAAGGGGAAAATCATGGCTACTGATACCCAGCACAGGTTTCCACGTTGCTCCAGGAGCAATAAATGCTGCTCTGTAGTTCACTGTCAGCCTATTAAGTGGACATGCAACAAGCCATTTTCTCATCTTCAGATGTTATTAATAAGGCTTGTAACCTCAGTATTCCAAGGTTTGATTGCATAAGTGTGTGTGGAGAATCAGACAGGCCTTGCCCGAACGATGATGGGATTCCACATAGTTCCAACATTAACACTTGGTATTCTATTACAGAGGCTCCATTCTTAGCATTCTAGATCCTACTGCCCCGGGTAACAGATGGGAAAATTACTTACCCTTCCAAGGTCACTGGGACACCACAGCAGAGGTAAACTGGTAAGGAATGTCGATCACACCCTCCCCACAGGATCCTTTTCTGTCTTCTCGGCTCATTCATTGAGCTCCACACCACAGGGGCCTAGCTTTGAAGATGGGCAGGTTCCACTCTGTGTAGTGCTGAGGTGGCCAGAAGCAAACTATGCATCCTTGGATGCGCACTACTGAGCTGGAGCTGGGTGTAGACTGGGCTGAGTTAGTGGTTAATTAGCAATGACTTCGGCCACTTGAAGCTCTGTAATACTCTTTTTAGCTTATCAGTTTTGGAGGCAGCAAGACTTATAGCAAAGACCACTGCTTAAGGGCAGGAGCATACCTGAAGCGCATACCTATGGAATACACAAGCATAGATTTTGGGGGTTTTGTTGTTGTAGTTAGTTTTTATTCCTCTCTCATTCGTTATATCTGAACACCCCAACTGCAGTTTCCTCTCCCTCCGTTCCTCCAAGTGCCTCCCCGCAGCTCCCTTCTTCTCCAGATCTACTTTTCTGTTTCCCTTAAAAAACAAACACAAACAAACAAACAGACCTTCAGGGATATTTACTGACCATGACCTAACAAGATACAATAAGTCTGAGTATAAACCCTCATATCATGGCTGGATGTGGCAACACAGAAGGAGAAAAAGGGTTCCAAACGAAGGCAAAAGAGTCAGAGACACTCCCCACTCCCATTGTTGGGAGTCCCACAGGAATACCAAGCTACAAGACCATGAGGTGTGTACAGTGGACCTAGCTACGACCCACACAGGGTCTATTTTTGTTACTTCAATTTCTGTGAGCCCCTATTAGCCCTGCTTAATTGATTCTGTGGTCCATGTTCCCATGGTGTCCTTGACCCTTCTGGCTCCTACAATCCTTCCTGCCCCTCTTTTGAGGGCTTCCCCGGCTCAGTCTAGTGTTTGGCTCTGAGTCTCCTCATCTGCTCTCATCAGTTGCTGGATGACTCTCCTCTAATGACAATTGGGCTAGGCACTGGTGTATGAGTACAGCCGAATATCATTAGGAATCATTTCATTGACTTTATTTTATCAGTGGTGTTTAGTTCCATTCTGGGTCTCTGGGCTGTTCTGCTTTTGCTTCCTGTCCATCCAGGCAGTGTCAGGCATAGGCCCCCTCTCAAGGCATATGGCACAAGTCAGACCAGTCATGGGATGGCAAATCCTACAAGTTCTGTGCTACCATTGCCCCAGCATGTTTTAAAATAGGCAGGACAGATTGTAGGTTGAAGGTTTTGTGGCTGGGAGTGGACACACTACTGCTAGGAGTCTTGCCTGGCTATAGGTGATGGCCAGCTAAAGCTCTGTATACCCCATTACTAGGAGACTTTGCTAGGGTTACTCACATAGATCCCAGGGTGTTTGCACTACACTAGGTTTCTACAACAGGCCACAAGTTTACCCCAATTCCAGCCACCTCCCCCACTGTCTTAGTCAGGGTTTACACCTACTATTTATTCATTTATTCTCTCTCTCTGTCTTTCTGTCTCTCTGTCTCTGTCTCTGTCTCTGTCTCTGTCTCTGTCTCTCTCTCTCTCTCTCTCTCTCTCTCTCTCTCTCTCTCTCTCTCTGTCTGTTTCTCCATCTCTCCTACCCACACCGGATTCCTCCTGTTTTCAGTCAGGTCTGACATTCGTCCACCTATAAAACGTATTCTGTTTCCCCTTCCCAGGGAGATCCATGCATCTCACCTGGAGCCCTCCTTGTTACTTAGCCTCTCTGGGTCTGTGAATTGTAGTATGTTGTTTGTTTGTTTTACTTAATAGCTAATATCTACTTATAAGTGTATACGACGGTTGTCTTTCTGAGTCTGAGTTACCTCATTCAGGATGATCTTTTCTAGTTCTATTCATTTGCCTGAAAATTTTATATGTCATTATTTTTAACAGATGAATAATACTGTTGTGTTAATGTATCATATTTTCTTTATCTATTTTTTGGTTGAGGGACATCTAGTTGTTTCAAGTTTCTAACTATTAGGAATAAAGCTTCAATGGACATGGGTGAGCAAGTGTCCCAGTGATTGGATTAAGCCTCCCTTGGGTTATACACAGGAGTAGTATAACTGGGTCTGGAGGTAGATCTATTTTCGATTTTCTGAGAAACCTCCATATTGATTTCCAAAGTGTCTGTACCACTTTTCAGTCTCTCCAGCAACGAACGGGTGTTCCCCTTGCTCTATATCCTCACCAGACTGAGCTGTCACTTGAGTTTTGATCTTAGCCATTCCTGATAGGTGTAAGATAAGAATCTCAGAGTTGTTTTGATTTACACTTCCTGGAATGCTAAAGATGTTGAACAATTCTTTAAGTGTTTCTCAGATATTTGAGTTTCTTCTGTTAAAAGGTTTCTGTTTAGACCTATATCCGTTTTTCAGACTGGATAATTGGTTTGTTCATGTCTAGTTTCTTGAGTTCTTTGTATATTTTGGACATTAGCCGTCTGTCAGATGTGGGGTTGGTGGACATCTTTTTCCACTCTGTAGTCTGCTGTTTTGTCCTATTGACAGCGTCCTTTGCCTTACAGAAGCTCTCAGTTTCATGAGGTCCCATTTATTGACTGTTGTTCTTAGTGCCTGTGCTATTAGTGTCCTGTGCCAATGACTTTAAGGCTCTTCCCACAGCTTTTTCGTCTAACAAGTTCAGTTTTACCTGATTTTATGTTAAGGTCTTTAATCCAATTGGACTTGAGTTTTGTGCACCGTGGTATGGATCAATTTTCACTCTTCTGCATGCTGACATCCAGTTAGATCAGCACCATTTGGTGAAGATGTTTTCTTTTTCCATTGTGTACTTGTGACTTCTTTACCAAAAGTCAGTTTTTTATAGGTGCATGGATTTATGTCTGGGTCTTCGATTTGATTTTACTGACCAACTTACATGTTTTTATACCAAACCATAAGCACGGGTTTTTAACGCACATTTTTTTTTTT